>JAJHZJ010000344.1:2623772-2691272 GCA_023548195.1 Bettongia penicillata ogilbyi
AGAAAGAGTTCAGGACAAGAGAAGTGACAGAGCAAATAACTGGAGGTGAGCTATGATAATAATTTAAACTGTAAAAAAAATAAGGATTTTCTGAAAATCAAGTCATCATTTAAAATTAGAAGGGAAATAAATAACTTGGTCACCATGTCTTTGAACCACAAAATTTTACATAATTAATATATCCAAGACATCTGCTTATCCATCCATCCATCCATCCAGTCATTCATACACAGATACAGACACACACATGTATGTATGTATGTATGTAAATGCATATGTAACTGATTAGAATGTATGTCTTCAAATTCATTACCTAATAGATAAATGTCTCATGGATAGGAAAAGTTTTTTTTTTAATTTTTTAAATTTATTTCACTAAGTATTTCCCAATTACGTGTAAAATGTGTAATTCTTTTTTTTTAATTTGTGTTCCAAATTCTCTCCTCCTTCTTTCTCACTCCTGCTCTCTCCTTGAAAAGGCAAGCAATCTGATTGCTTGACATCAATTATACATGTGAAGTCATGCAAAGTGTTATTCCATATCAGCAATGTTAAAAATGAAAACAAAAGCAAAAAAGAAAAAAAAAGTATAAAAAGTATGCGTCAATCTGCATTCAGTATTTATTAGTTCTCTGTCTCTGTCTCTCTGTCTGTCTCTCTCACTCTCTCTCTGGAGGTCGATAGTATTTTTCGTTATGTGTGCTATGGAATTTTCTTGAGTCACTGCCTTTATCAGAGTGGCTAAGTCATTCACAGTTGATTTCCTTATAATATTGTTGTTACTGTATAAAATGCCCTTCTGGCTCTGCTCACTTTACTATGGACCAGTTCATACATATATATGCTTCTTTTCTGAAACCCAATCACTTTGTCATTTCTTATAGCACAACAGTATTCCATTATAATTATAAACCACAAGTTGCTTGTTACTGCTTTCCTTAGTTTGTAATATTTCTTTGCTGTTCTTATTTCCCTCACTGTGAACTGGTTTTTCTCTTGTCATTCACAATTAAGTGTAAATAGTTCAATAAGCACACTGTATTTCCTGCTGATCTGTTAGGGAGTATATTAACCGTGTATTTAGAGCCAACAAAATAAAAGAAAAAGACAGGTCTGGTACAAAAGAATGATTTTTCCAAATTCTATTTTTATCTTACATTTTATCCAACACTACCCTCAAAAGCGTCATTATTTCCTAATTATTTCTTTTGTGATTGACAAAATATTTTCTTCCTTCTGTTAAAAATTATAGGCTCATAAGGAAAATTCCATATTTTTAAAATTCTTAGCATACACTTTTACTTATAAAATTATTTCTTCCACTGCCTCTCCTGGTGCTAGTTGAAAAAAAAAAAAGATATTTCAAAATGCCTCATTATTCAACAAGAACAAAATAAAAACAATCCCCCCAAAAAAGTTTTCTTTTCCCATCTCCTGATAATTTAGTAAAATATGTGATCTTTCACTGAGACTTCTTTTGTTATACTATAATAAGTAAATCTACTAATGAGGAAGTGGGATGTAATAGGCAGAGAATAAGTTGTGATGACCCAGTTTCAAATTCTGCTTATGATAAATGTTAACTTTGTGACCCTTGACAAGGAAATTTATGTTTTATGTTTCACTTGTTAGTTTTCTGATGAAATAAGTTACAAAAATATAATAAGTGATGGAGTGGATATTGAAAAGCATGGATAAGTGAGACAAAAGAAAACAACACTGTTTCCCACTTTAAGGACAAACAAGAAATCAAAAATCAACCGATCAACCAACTCAATCAAATATACAATGGTGTTTCTAGGTTTGTATCCCAACGAGATCATAAAAATGGGAAAAGGGCCAGCGTGTACAATATTCATAGTGGCTTTTCTTGTGGTGGCCAAGATTTGGAAATTCAGGGGATGCCCATCAATTGGGGAATGACTGAACAAGTTGTGGTATATGAATGTAATGGAATACTTATATGCTATAAGAAATGATGAGCAGGCAGATTTCAGAAAAACCTGGAAAGACTTACAAGAACTGATGCTAAGTGAAGTAAACAGGACCAGGAGAACATTGTACACATTAACAGCAACACTATATGATGACTAACTTTGTCTGATTTACCTTTTCTTAGTAAGGCCAAGGTCTAAGACACCTCCAAAGGCTCATGATGGAAAATATTACCCACATCCAGGCAAAACAAAAAACAAAGAAACAGAAACAAAACTCTGGGGTCTGACTGCAGATGGAAGCATGCTATTTTCCCTCTGGTTTTGTTGTTGTTTCTTCTTTCTTGTGCTTCCTCCCATTGGTTCTAATTCTACTTTGATGTGAAAACATGTTTAATATGAATGTATATACAGAGCCTATATGTATGATTATATGCTGTCTTTGGTGGGGGAAAAGGAAAGAGAGGGAGAAAATTAGGAACTCAAAATCTTATGGAGGTGAATGTATGAAATTAAAAATAAATGATTTTTTTTTAAATTAAAAATAATATGGTTGCGAAGAATGTTTGGAACAAGCAGAACTGTTTAGAGTGGATAACACTCAACCCTCAAGAAAAACATTTTAAGCAAATATGTCTGTACCATATTTCATAATCTCCAAATTATATGGGATGAGTTTTCATAATGCAGATAATTAGCAAAAGAAATTACCACCACACTGAAACAGAATGAGGTATATATCATCCTAACCCTGCTGTGTGGTAATATCCATGCTTTGAAAGTCATTATTAAGCCAACACTAGATGACATCACATTCCATTACTTAAATTAATTTATTTTAAGGCTACCATATCAAACTGTGGGGTGGTAAACAACATAAAAGAAGAATAGGATTCTGACTTGCCCCAGAACTATTTCTATATGAACTCCATTGAAAATATTAGAAGGATTTCTCTGAAATTATGATTTCTAACGACATTTGTGAAGCCATAATGTACTACTATATTCATATAGTCTAATTTGCATAGTCATTTACTAATTAATGAGTACATCTTTGGTTTCCACGATTTTGCCAACACCAAAATAAAAAGGGTAATGTAAATGTGTGTGTGAGTGCATGTGTGTGCATATACATATACATATACATGTATATACATATTAGTATGTGTGTATTCATACAAAGATATTTTGAGGTATATGTGTGTATATATTCACATGTGTGTGTGTGAATATCTCTTATAGACATGAATATTTATTGATATGGACCTATATCTAAGCTAACTGGTACATTGGAGAGAATTTTTGGCCTGGAGTTAAAAGGACCTGAGTTCAAATCCAGCCTCAAATACTTTTAAGTTATGTAACCCTGAGCAAGTCAATTGCCCCATTTTTCCTCATTTCTCTTATCTATAAAATGAACTGGAGAAGAAAATAGCAAACCATTCCTATATCTTTGCAAAGAAAATTCCAAATATGGACATAATGAGTCAGAATTACCAAAAATGACAGAATAACAACAAAATCTAAAAAGGATTTGAATGTTATATGAATTGGTGACAAACTGAGTAAGCAGAAAGAAAAGTTCTTTGTACACTGAAAATTGAAAAGCTATAAGAAAACTAAGAATTCTGATAAAGCAATGAGCAATGGTGATTCCAAAGTGACTGTGAGAAATTCTGCAAGAGGTGATGAACTCTATGTGCAGAAGAATATAAACTGAGTTTTGACCAAGTATACTAGAAACTTGTTTTGCTTAAACATGAATTGTTGTATATATGTATGTATGTATAAACACATATATGCAATATATATTATATATGACACGATATATATTATATATAATTATTTTATATTATATTACATATGCAACATATATATGCAATTTGATGATTTTTTTCTCTAGGAATGTTGGAGGGAGAAATAGCAAGTGTTTTTCTTTTTTAAATCAAAACAACTATAAAATGGAAAATGAGAAAATATGATGAGAAAATTATAAAACCAGCAACTAGAAATTATTACTGCAAAACTTAAAAAGAAATATGTTAGTTTACATTTTAATCATAATTGTTCTATCATGTCTGTATTAAAGGTATAAATTATATCAATTTTAAGATGGGAAACTGAGACCCAAAGGGCAAAATTTCATTGTGCAGCACAATATAGTTTGTAAATATCACAAATGTGAAGTGAGCCCAGACTTTCCTGCCCCAGAGGAGTATTCTAGACCTTAGCTCTTGCTAACTTTCTACTTTGACTAAAATGCAGAGATGCCTACAAATGAGTACCTAATCAGGGTATTTTGAGACCAGATGAGGTACATTTTCCTCTTTGCATTCTTTACATAATAACTGAAATTGTCTGAGTTTAATTAAAGAGTATTTTAGGATATTTGATTTTCACTCTACCTTGTAGATATCATGATCCTGTCCCATCCCCCTCAACCCCAGGGAACTGCAATCATTTCAGTTTTTAAACCATTACAATCATCTGATTGGCATCTCTTTTCCTACCCAACTTAGAAATTGTCATCTTCATCTCCCCCTGTCTGCTTCTGTGAAAGACAATCAATGAAGATCTTGAAATGAAAAGATTCCTATATTTTGTTACTGATGAAAAATTCAATGGAAGATTGTTATATGACTGTAACCATCTTCATCTGTTTTTCACTCTTTCCCCCAAGAAAACAGATTCACCCATTTCCCAGTGTTTAATTGTGATTTCTTCCCTTACTACAAGAGATCCCAGAAACCAGTAGGTTCATTCTGCTAACTAGTCTTCCTGAGAGAATTCAGAAACAGCCTTTCCAGGCAGGATTTCTTTGAATGATTATCTCAAAAAGCTCTGTCCTATATCTAACAAGAGCAGCTACATGGCACAGTGGATAGAGTGTTGACCTTGTCATCAAAAAACCTCTTCTTTATGAGTTCAAATCTGACCTTGGAAACTTATTGGCTATGTGACCCTGGGCCAATTACTTAACTCTGTTTACTTCAGTCCTCAACTGTAGAAAGAACTGGAGAAGGAAATGGCAAACCACTCTAATACTTTTATCCAGACAGCCTCAAATGCAATTACAAAGAGTTGGACACAATGAAAATGACAACAATAAAATATCTAATAAACATGTAAGATGTAGATATTTCTATCATTGGTAATGGCATTCGTATAACAATCAAATTTTAACTTTATAATGAGAAATAGAATTTTATGAGTGGATATATGAATGTATGAATCAATTAAGGGTTGCAGGAGAGGAAATTAATATTTTATACAGCACCTACTGCATACCAGGCACCACACTAAGTACTTTGCAAATATTATTTCATTTAATTCTCATAACAACCTTAGGTGGTAGGAGTTTTTGTTATTCTCATTTCAATGTAGAGGAAACTGAGGCAAAGAGGTTAGGTGACATGTCCAAGGTCACAAAGCTAGTAAATATCTATGGCCAAATTTGAACTCCAGTCTTCCTAACTCTAGTCTCAGCACCCCATTCACTCATCCATCAACTGCATGATTATGCAAATCTCATTGCTTTGCATGGTATAGAGTGCAGAAAAGCAGAAAGGACAGACCCTATGATCAGGAGACCTGGGTTGATGTGCTTATTCTACTCCTTACTAGTAATGTGAGTCTAAAAAAGTTCATTATCTTTCCTGGAGTTAAGCTTCCTTAAATGTATATAAACTCTGACATGAATTTGTAAAAACTGGATTATACAAAATACAGATCAAACAGGCTGCTGTTCACCACAGGAAAATTCTCAGATTAAAAAAAAATATATTGGGGGGTGGAGTTTGGAGCCAAGAGGGTATAGGAGAAAGACTGGCCTGAAGAAGCTCCTCCACATAATCCATAAAATATCTGCAAAAAATTACTCTGAACAAATTCTAGAGCAGCAGAAGCCACAAAATGACAGAGTGAAAGAGATTTCCAGCCAAGGCAGCCTGGAAGGCCCACAGGAGAGTCTGTTACATCAGTACAGAGCAGATCACAGTCCAGTGTAGGCTGCATGGCACAGCAGGAACAGTACCCAGAATAGGGTTCAGGGTACTATTAGCAGCAGCAACAGTTCCCAGATCACTCAACCCACAAAACACCAAAGAGAGCTTCAAAGGTCAGTGAGAAAACTTCTTCCATGAAGAGGAGATGCCATCTAGACTGAGGACAACCACCACTGAAGCAGGGGAAATCCATTTTTGGAGGCCTCCACCTAAAGTCCCTGGGGTAATTGAGTAGCTGATCTGAATTTCAGCCCTGAATACTGAGAAAATTCATGGTGGAAATGGAAGCCGCTGTGGAGAGGGAATTCAACTCACCAATTCTGGGCAGAAAAGTTTTTGGTTGCTTCCAGACCAGTGTGCAGACCAGGAGAGGAGGAAATGCCTCGCACTTGATTGTGCCACCTTGGAGGAACTGAGAACTCACAGGTCCCCAGAGTATAACCTCCTCTTGACAAAGAACTCAAAAGGCAAGTAACTGATTGGAAAATGCCTAAAAAAGGTAGAAAATAAGACTACAGAACGTGACTTTCTTGGTCATCAGGTATTTTCCTCCATCCTTTTGATGAGGAAGAACAATCCAGAGCCACAGAGGCTTCTGCATCCAAAACATCCAAAATAAATTTGCAATGGTCTCAGGCCATGAAAGAGCTAAAATGGATTTTTAAAATCAAGTAAGAGAGGTGGAGGAAAAATTGGGAAGAAAAATGAGAGTGATTCAAAAAATCATGAAAAGTGAGTCAATAGGTTGTTAAAGGAAATCCAAAAAATGCTGAAGAAAATAATATCTTTAAAAATAGACTAACTCAAGCGGCAAAAGAGGTCTAAAAAGCCAACAAGGAGAAGAATACTTTAAAAAAAGAATTAACCCAATGGAAAAACAGAATCAAAAGCTCACTGAAGAAAATAGTTCTTTAAAAATTAGAATGGAGTAAATGAAAGTAATGACTTTATGAGAAACCAAGAAATTACAAAACAAAACCAAAAGAATGAAAAAAAAAATAGAAGATAACATGAAATATCTCATTGGAAAAAACAACTGACCTGGAAAATAGATCCAGGAAGGACAATTTAAAAATGATGGGTCTCCCTGAAAGCCATGATCAAAAAAAAAAAAAAAAAAAAAAAAAACCTAAACATCATCTTTCATGAAATTATCAAGGAAAACTTCCCTGATATTCCAGAACCAGAGGGCAAAATAAATTTGAAAGAATTGACCAATCACCTCTTGAAAAAGATCCAAAAAGGAAACTCTTCAGAATAATGTAACCAAATTCCAGAGTTCCCAGGTCAATGAAAAATTACTGCAAGCAGTAGAAAGGAGCAATTCGAGTACTGTGGAAATACAGTCAGGAGAACACAAGATCTAGCAGCTTCTAGATTAAGGGATCAAAGGACTTGGAATATAATATTCCAGAAGTCAAAGGAACTAGGACTAAAACCAAGAATCATCTACCTAGCAAAACTGAGTTTAATACTTTAGGGAAAAATGATCATTCGATGAAATAGAGGATTTTCAAACGTTCTTGATGCAAAGACCAGAACTGAAGAGAAAATTTGCCTTTCACACACAAGAATCAAGAGAAGCAAGAAAAGGTAAACAGAAAAGAGAAACATAAGGTCCTTTCTAGAGTTGAACTCTTTACATTTCCACATGGAAAGATAATATTTGTCATTCTTGAGACTTTTCTCAATACTTGGGCAGTTGGAGGGAATACACACAAAAAACACACACGTGAGTGTATATATACATACACACATATCCATTATCTGAGCAGCTCAGCTTAAAGTCCCTGGGGGATTTAAGCAGCTGATCTGAATCTTACTCCTGAGGGGCAGCCCTGCTCCCACCCAAAACACCTGGGGTAATTGAGCAGCTGATCTAAAACTCAGCCATGAGCATGGTCATGGAGTAAGCAGGAGCACTGGGACCTTCCTCTTGACAAAGTATTCAGAAGTCAAGTAACTGGCTGAGAAAATGCCTTAAAAAGGAAAAAAAATAAGATCATGGAAGGTTAATTTCTTGGTGAACAAATATCTCCTTCCATCCTTTCACCTGAGGAAGAGCAATACATTCTGCCAGTGGAAGTCCAGGCTTCTGCCTCCAGTACCTCCAAAATGAATATGGAATGGCCTCCGACCATAGAAGAGCTTCAAAAGTGAGTCAGCAGCTTGCTAAAGGAGAACCAAAAATCTGAGGAAAATAACACCTTTAAAAAGAGGCTAACTGGAAAAAAGAAGTCGCCAAAGCCAACGTGGAGAAGAAGGATTTAAAAAGTATAATTAGTCAAATGGAAAAAGAGGTTCAAAAGCTCAAGGAACAAAACAGTTCTTTAAAAATGAAAGTGGAGTTCAGGGAAGTTAATGACTATATGATAAAACAAGAAGCTGCAAAATAAAACCAAAAGGTTGAAAAAATAGAAGATAATGTGAAACATCTAATTAGAAAAACAACTGACCTGGAAAATCGATCCACAAGAGACAATTTAAAAATTATGGGACTACCTGAAAGCTATGATCAAAAATGAACCTAGACATAACTGGGAAATAAGAAATACAGGTAATTTGGTATAGAAATCTGTCTTACCCTACAAGAAAAGGGAGAAGATGGGATAAGGGAAGAGAAGGGTATAATAGAAGGGAAGGAATATTGAGGGAATGGGTAATCAGAATTCAAGGCATTATGAGATGGGGAGAGGACAAATGAGTAGAAAATTTGGAACTCAAAATTTTGTGGAAATGAATGTTGAAAACTGAAAATAAATAAACATAAAAATAAAATATAATTAAATTAAACTTAAAAAATTATTTGTTAACCACTATGCAAGGGGCATAGTGACAATTAGGAGAGAGCATAGTGAGAAAGAAATCATGATGGATTAGCCTCATTTATTTTATTTATACAATTTCTAAACTAGTGAATTGAGTGCATATTGAATACTTATAATGCTGAAATTACAGCAAAGTACTTGTTAGCCTCTACTATTATACTTACGAATAAGATAGAAAATTAGTTATAAATGATGGTGAATTCACAGATGATTGAAAGGACATATTTCTAGAGTATTGATGGATCCATTTCAGACTTAATATATGCCATTGATGTGATAAAAAGCTCTATTTGATGGTGTCTTGTTCATCATTTTTAATCAATAATGCTGAAAGCATAAATCATGTTTATGAAAGTTGAAGGTGATACAAACTGGCATGGGAATAACTAATTTGTTAATTTCAATAATAATATTGAAAATGATTTTTAAAGGCTTCAACAATTGACAATATTTGATTAAGTGGAAGTTAACAGAGAATACATTCAGGTTAAACCTTAAAATCTATACATTTACCTAATTAGGGTGGTGGCATTAAAGACAGTTTTGATAGGAAAATACCCAGTTTTAGTTGCATGGAAATCGAATATGTAAACAATGTAGAACAGGTAACCCGCTCCCCCACAAAAAAAAATAAAATCTTGCTTTGTTTTGAAATGAATACAATGTCCAGAAAGAGTGCACTCTTTTCTGGCCTCTGCTCTGGACTCTCTGATCTTCTTCCTTTATAATTCACTACCTAGGTCACTTTGTCAATATGGCCTCTTCCTCTGATTTATGAGTTCCTCTTGATGCCTTCATTTGAAGGAAACTTATAGGTCTAGCTAGGTTCATTCATTCCTTCTTTGTTTGGCTTCAATTCCAACTCTCTGTAATACTTTCTTAACTATATTCCCTTCTTCTCCGTGCTGTTCCACTTTCTTTTAGATACTGTTATCTCCCAGTCAGGTGTAAGACTTTTGAAGACACATTTTTGTTCCCAACATTTTGGTCTCATTTGTGTTCCCAACACTCAGCATAGAAGAAATAAGATGCTTTAAATGCTTGTTGCCCTGATAATCCCACTGGGCCATTCAATGGACTTCAAATAGCATGTACAAACCTGGACATCATATATATTGAGAAAATTGAAAAGTTAGATTTTGTACAGGAGAAACAGTGATTAGAAAGAAAAAAAACTCGAAATTTTCAAAATGTTGATTGTTTACAGGAAATGGGGAGATGATGGGACCCACCAGAAGTTTTCAAACACATATAAAATTACCAACATGGAAATATGACTGTGTTAGTTGGATAGAATTTCACAGTGAAAAAACAAGATTGATAATGGAGTTATGTCAAAAAATTCAACTTCATAGAAAGAAGAACTCTTGAAAAAATAGATAGTGTTGGAAAATGGAATAGGCTTCTTTGAGAGACAGTGATCGCTTCACTGGGATTATTCAAGAAAAGGAGAATTATTTGATAAGGATAGTATATTCATTGTTCAGTAAGTATTCGGATATTCCTAAGTTAGATTCCCTTTACAGACTTTATAATGCCCCAAAGTTATTTCCAGTTTTAGTAATACCACCAATTTAGTAATACCACCAATAACTTTATAATTACAAGGGACTTGAGAGTTCAAGACCTCATATTCCAGATGGGAATAATACGGACAACCACTTCAATTGCCTTCACTAAAGTATCAGTGGAATTAAGAATGTCTTATACTCCCCATTTGCATATTCTCTGCACTAGACAATGGTACTTTACATGAAGTTATTGTCTAGCTCAAAATTAGTGGCCAGATATAGGCAGAAGTTGGAACAAATGAAAAGTAGGAGGATATACATCGTGCTCTATCATATATGTTTCAAGAAAATAAAATATATTGCAAATACCTGTTTGATAGACATGCCCTGTCTCAGAACATTTCTGCTTCAGGAGGTCAGTAACTCATTGAATTATCAGTGTAATGGATTTTATATAGCATGAGATGCTGTTTCTTCATCAAAAGTTTAGTGTCAGTTTCCATGTTAAAGGACATTATGGGGGAATAAATTGTTCTGTATTTCTTCTCCTGAACTTCGTGCATTTTTATTACATATTTAAACTCAATCTCCAGACAAGGCATTCACACCATTTTGTAAAAGATTTTAAATTTGATGGTTTTGAGGTAACCCTCACCATCGTTTTGACTCTTTTATGTTGCTTATATTTTGAACATACATTAGATTGTTCACCATTTATTTGTCAACTTTTGGATACAAACAAAAATAGTTTTCTTTCAATTTCAGATGTTTCAATTTCCAGTACAGTGATGCTTTTGGAACTGTAATCAGTAATTCCTATCCCAAACAATTTTACTGCCAGTGTCTCTCATAAAGGCCTCATTTCTAAATCAAATAGATAACTGAATCAAACTTAGAAGAAATATGTCATTCCTTAGTTGATAAATGGTCAAAGGATATAAGCAGGTAATTTTGTGAGGGAGAAATTAAAGCTATATAGAGTCATATGTAAGAATGCCCTAAATCACTACTGGTTAGAGAAAAGCAAATCAAAATAACTCTAAGGTACCACATCACATATATCAGATTGGCTAACATGACTAAATGGGAAATTGATAAATGCTGGAATAGATGCAGGAAAATAGGAACACTGATGTATTATTGGTGAATTTGTGAACAGATCTAAGTATTATGGAGAACAACTTGGAACGATGCCCAATGGGCTATAAAAATGTGCACCATATAAAAATGTGCAAATGTATCCTTTGACCCAGCAATATCACGTCTATCTATTCCAAACAGGTAACAAAAGGGAAAAGAATCCACATGTACAAAAATATTTACAGCAGCTCTTTTTGTGGTGGAAAAGAATTGGAAATGAAGCGAATGTCCATTCAATGGGGGAAGGCCTGAGCAAGTTGTGGTGTATGAATGTGATGGAATATTATTCTGCTGTAAGTAATGATGAGAAGGTAGACTTCTGGAAAAAAAAAGCTGGAAAGACTTGTATTAATTGGTGCTGAGTGAAATGAGTAGAGCCAGGAGAACATTGTTCATAGTAACAATAACATTGTGAGATGACAAACTTTGATAGACTTAGCTCTTCTCAGCAGTGAAAGGATCTAAGACAATTCCAAAAGATTCATGATGGAAAATACTATCTACATCCAGAAAAAGAAATTTGGAGTGGAAGCATACTACATGCTTTCCTTTTGTTTCGTCTGATTTTGCTTCTTCTTTCTTGTGGCTCCTCCCATTGGTTCTAATTCTTCTTTACATTATGACTAAGGTGAAAATATTTTTAATGGGGATGTATGAGTGAATGTTGGAAACTAAAAATAAAGAAATTATGAAAGAAAATTCCTGTCCATCCATGTTTTGTAACAAAGCCTAAATGATTGTGAATTTTTATTACTTTTTTATCTTATTTGAAAAAAATTTCCAGGTTATTAATGATAGGCTTTAAAAAAAATGTTTTGCTCAGTTTGATTGCAGGACTTTTTGTCTCCCTTATACTTTAAACATACAACCAAACAACCCAGACAAAGTCCAATTTATTCAACGACAGCTTCTCCCATCATCCCAAGAAATGACTAATTGGGTCCTGTGCATGACTTCAACCCTTCCATTGCAATTTGTAGTGTGAAAGCTATTCTCCTCTCCCCTCTGCCAGCAATGAGTTTTTTTCAGTAGTCCCTGCACTAGATTCTTCCATCTTATTTAAACTTAATCCAGGCTTATCAGAGTTAAGCTAGAAACTGCATTTGGGAAAGAGACAAGGATTGAATAGGGGTGGATGGGAGGAAGAAATCTGGGTCAAGAAGCCAGAGAAACATGGGGACTTCATAGATCTCATTCTTACCTGCTCCTTGGTGTCTTCACAGAAATATCACTTCATCCATCAATTCCATCTAAAATATAGAAAGTTAAGGAGTGCTCCTTCCTATCTTCTTCTATTTATCTTATGTCATTGTTTGTCATTCATTCTCAAAGAGCACCAGGAAATGAGAGAAGTGATACCATGCCTTGTATTTGAATGAAGGCTGTAGGAAGTTACAAACCTCAGTGTCTCCTCTGGGCCCAGTGCCAAAACATAGATCAGGAAGACTGGAGATGGCCCTGGATGCAGTGGGGGACGTTGACCTTTTAAGTTAAGGTTTTTCTTTAACAGGTCTCATTTGGCTGAGGCAATGCCCATTTAGTGTTTACATTATATATATAAGATTATATCATCATTCATACAAAAGTATACTCAGTCCAAACTCTGGATTAGTGTTTTTGAGATACATATAAATGTAAATAGAAATATTACTATTTAACACAGTGAACCATGAAAAAGCAATATTTAAATTGGGGTTGGAATAAGGTGGAAAAATCAATAAGACTTGCAGTGACCTATTTCAGAGATGCTCATGGGAACAGAGCTGCTGCAGCTACATTTTAGAGGAAGAAAAGGTGCAATGACTAATCTGTAACCACTTCATCATATAATTTACAGACATAACCTCTATCTTCTGTCTGGCTTCTTACTCCTCCAACCCTACTGACCTGATTAACCATAAATGCTTTGGTGTGTGGAAAAGCTGATCAAGCTGGATTCAAAAGAAAGTATTTTAAAGTAGTTACCAGCGCAACCGTTAAATGGCCCAGGATTTTTTTTCTGAGGGGAGCACATTCCACTTTATTGCAGGGTTCTAGGACAATTGATAAATCTTTAAAAACATACTTATAACTATTTATTTAGCAGTGCACATGAGTACAGAAACAAACCAAGTCCAAGGCTTTCAGTAGCCAAGGAAAATGACTATTTGTTTTCACCCAGTTAATATGCAATCCAGAGAGAGTAAAAAAAAAATGGAAAATGATATGATACAACATGAGACACATGGTTTTTTATTGATAGTGAGAATGAGGAGATACTGGGGTAAAAGAGAGAAGAGTAGCTTTCTTTGTTTTGTTTTTAACATTTCTTAAGTTGCATGATGATTGGGCAGTCTCCAAAATGAAATGAGGTTCATGAAGTTGAAATTTAACTGCACAAAATGGTTAATAAGAATAAAAGAGTAATTAATGATATTTTAATGTAATATACCACCCCTTTTGACCTTGGAGATGAAAATTCAAGGTATAAAAGTTTTGGGGTTTTTTTTATTAAATTTTTAAAAGTCCTTTCCCAACTTAAGGAATCCCCTATCCCCTCTATCTAAGAATTAATGCTAAATCATGCATTCACCAGCTTCACAGTCCCATGTCGTTTAGATTACTTACTCTACCTTACTTGTTTCTTTTCTGAGGTCTCTTATTCTGTGCCTCAGCAGAGGGAGAAGAGCAAAAATAAACAAAGAAAAAAGAACAAATAAGGTATTTTCTTTGAAACAAGCAAGCAAAAAAGCTATTTAGATTTTTTTTTTTGAACCTGGTCATTGGTCCCTGAAGTAATGTTCTCTTTTTTGTTTATATATCTATGTTCTTGTAAGTTCAATAGATTCTAGAAAATAGAAATGAAAAGGCAAATGGGAATTTTTAAAAATCCCAGGTCTTGTTAGTCCTAATTGAGGGAATGGAGTTAGGGAGAAATTAGGCTGGAGACAATTAATACGGTAAACAATGGTAGAATGCAGGGCAAAGTTGAAATTCTTGAGGATAGGAGCATAATGTCGACAGAACCAGGGGTACAAGAGAAGAACTCAACAAGTGTTTCAGATTTTTTGGTCTAAATTCTTCTAGCCTGATGATGTCCTCAGTTGAAAGTGGAGTAGGTGAGAGATAAAATGAGGATACAGGCATATCACAGAGTGATACAGCCACATATTCCTACTGGAAGATACTGTATGGCAAGGGAGGGCAATTCCACCAGGTATCAGTGACCCTAAAGGTAAAAGTAAGGACCCCAGACAACACAAGTAACTACAGTAAAAACATAGGAAGAGGACAAATTGTTTCCTACTAAATTCTGAAGACTCTTTCAAGAAAGACTATTTATGTTAAGTGGATACAAAGGGAAATCTGCCTGGCAACGGATTGTTTTTCTGTGACTTGAGCTCAGTGATGTTTTGTGGGGCTACCTACACCAGAAGCTGGAAATGGCTAAAGTATTCTATATAGTGACCTGGGGGTATGAGTAGTGAGGGGTTAAATAATCTACTCGTTGTGCTTCTGATCCTATCCCTGTCCAGCAGGGTGATTGTGCAACCAATACTGAGGAGGGACTGTGGCTTCTCATTAACCAAAGATTGGAATTTTGGACTCTTATTCTGAGTCCCAGTGCCAGGGAAGTGCAGAGGATCAGAGTGCTGAGAGGCATATAGATGGTAATAGCAGTTTGAGCAGGGGTCAGAGTAGACCCTAGTACCATTAGGCTGGAAATTGAACCCTGTGGCATGGTCACATCATACCATGTGCCAACACATCAGGAAATGGTACAAAATTTGGGGTCTTTGTCATTCTTCCTCAGTATAACTGGGAGAAGCCACCACCAAGTGTATGAACCAGTGACTTTTTGTCTTCTTTTTGATTTTTTTTACTATGTTCAATTCTGTTTTTTAAGTTGTTATTTTCTGAAGTATTTGTTTAACCTTCTTTACCATGCTATTGACTTTCTAGGGATGATGTTCTTGCATCACTCTCATTTCTTTTCTCAGTTTTTTCTATGCTATTCTTATTTAATTTCTCAATACGTTTTGAGCTCTTCCAGAAATTATTTTTCCAGCTTGACTCCAATTCACTTTCTTCTTTGAGGCTTTTGATGTAGCAGTTTTGACTTTGTTGTCTTCTTTCAGTGTGTGCCTTGATCTTCCTTGTCACCATAATAATTTTCTGTAGTCAGATTTTTTTCTGTTCATTGCTTATTTTTTGACCTCTTTCTTGATTTTTAACTCTTTGATAAAGTTGTGCTCTGCTTCCAGGGTGGAGGGTGCACTGTCCCAAGTTTCAGGGGTTTTGTGTAGCTGTTTTCAGAGATACTTCTAGGGACCAATAAATTTTCAGTTTTTTCAAGGTGGTATATTCTAAGGAAATGTGTGTTTACTATTGTCCTGGTCTGTGTTCTGGTCTTCCACTCTGGGCAGCAACCCAGATGGATATATGGACAATGCAACAGAGTCCTGCTGCCAGTGCCAACAAAGAGACCCTGATATTCTCCTTCTGACCAGTTTTCCAACTCCCTTACCATCTGTGGAATGAGAGTTCCTAAAATCCCTGCTGCTAATTCAGTTTCTCTCAAGGACTGATGCTATGTACATTGTCTATGCTGGACTTTGCTTCAATCTCACCCAAGCAAGACTGATATTTCTTGCTAACATTCTATGTTGTCTTGGGCTAGGAAATCATTTCATTCCACCCTTTTGCAACTTTTACCACTCCAGCATTCATGTGGAGGCATTATTTTCAAATGGTTTAGAAGGGAAATTAAAAGAGCTCTGGTGAGCCCCTGGATTTTCCTTTGCTATCTTGGCTTCACCTTCACTTTAAGTAATAACTATAGCATTTGTCAACTGAGTAACCCTGAGCAGATCATCTAAATGCTCAATTGTCTCAACACCTCTTTGAGACTACAAATTCTTCATGAAATGTTACAGAGTTTTCTTATCCAGTTATTCCCTATTCCAATGAAATCAAATGTCCAGTGCTTATCCTTATCAAAGAAAACTCTATTTCTTGTCTAATATCCATTTATTAATTATTATCTTAACTACAGACATGCTATATAAAAACTTTTATTTTTCTCTTATTTTTTGAAGTGCAAGATTTTTATAGTTAGATGATATTAAAACTTAGCTATTTATCTTTATATATAGTGTAACATACTGGTATAAATACATCTTCTTTCAAACATCTGATTATTACTATTTGTAACACCATTTGACATCTTGTTATTCTAGACTTTACTCATTCTTAACTTTTTTTCATTATTTGCTTTGACATCCTTGACTTTTTGTTCTTTCGTATGAGTTTTACTGTTTTGCCTAATTAAAATATCCCTTTAGTAACTTGATCGGTGTAACACCAAAACTGTAGATTAGATCCAAAAGTAATGCCATTTTGGTATTATTTAAATAATAAAAAATGAATCACTTTTTTATTATGTTGGCCTATATTTCCACAAACATTGCTTTGTACCTTTATTTATATCAATGCTTTGGGTTGATATTGATTTGGATTGTCTTCTATTTCCATATATCTTTTTTTTCTTTCTAAGCATCTTTTTTCTTTATTTCTTCCCTGGAAATATTCATCATGTCTAACAAGTCAGATTTTTCATGCATAAAATGATTAGGTGGAGCTATATGACATTTAAAGATCTTTCTGGTTTGAAATCGAATGACTTATCTATCTATCTTTCTTTCTATCTATCTATCTACTATGTAACTATCACCAGTAAAATTCCATGTAATAGTATGTATGCCTTAAAGTAGAGAAGCATTCTCTAGATCTTTTGATCCCCTCATCTTGTAGGGAAATCAGTTTATCCTATATCCCATAAAATTATTAGTTGTGAGAAGACAAGGTAAGGTCTTATACAAATACTTGATGATCAGTTAAAAAAAAGACACCTATATGAGTGCCAGTCAAATAAAGTAGCTGCAGTTTACCTTGTCTTTAGAGAACATTTGCTCAAGAGAAAAATCAAACCAGATTACACGCTGGACAAAAGAGAACTTGGGAGATCACTTTTGCTAACAGTCTTATCCATGAAAGCTTAAGAAAATGTCTTACAACATCAAATTAAAATAATTCAATTCTCAAATATTCAAGTCAAAGAATTATTTGAAATGCAATATAGTCATTTTTTCAGTTCTTTATAATTAGAAGACACCCCTATGCATATTTTCTAATTCAGAAATAGAATAAAATGCCAAACATAAATATATAACCAGGGGAGGGGGAAAGAGGAAATTTGGGTACAAAGGAGAAGGAGAAAGGAGAAGAAGAAGGAAGAAGAAAAGGGAGATGATGATGATGATGATGATGATGAGGAGGAGGAGGAGGAGGAGGAGAAGGAGGAGGAGGAGGAGGAGGAAGAGGAGGAGGAAGTATTAAAATCCAAGATAGTTTGTGGACAGACTGTGTGCTTTATTGAGATATGTACCAAGTAAACATATCTGGACTGGTATCTCTAAGACATGAATCAAATCCTCTGTGATGAACACATGGAAAAAGATGAAGAAGATACCCAAGGCACATAAAGACACATATGAGTCATGATGGGCATCTTCAAAGAGAATTAGTGCTTTAATGAGGTTATAGGTACAAAAGTAAGAACGGTGAGATCCTTGAAGGCAGGGGCTGTATTTTTGCTTTTTTATTTTAATTCTCATGCACCTAACACAGTGATTTTCACATGGTATCAGCTAAATGGATGCTTTCTGATTGGTTTAATTTTGTTATTTTTAAAGAAACAAAGAAAATAAAGAACAGATAGATGAAGCAAGTTACCTATGATTATGTGTGTGTGTGTGTGTGAGAGAGAGAGAGAGACAGAGACAGAGACAGAGAGACAGAGAGACAGAGACAGAGAGAGTGTATGTGTGTATCTAATTTTATTGGAAGTCTGATTAATCCTGTGGACTCCTTAAACTATTGTTAAAAAATCTATAATAGACATCAGATGACACTGAAAAGGAACCCAATTATATTGAAATATTTATGTGTTTGTGTGTGTTTGTGGGTGTTAATGTGGGTGTGTGTTAATGGTCCCCAGGCACTGTGGTAAATCCTGGATATACAAAAGAAGCAGAACACTGTCCCTGTTCTCAATGAGGCCATGGAGATGATAGACAAATAGAAAACTGCCTATAAGATATATCCACTTAAAGTGAATGAAACCTAGGAGAGAAAGATGAATAAAAGTCAGAAATTTAGCGTTCTTAATTGTTATCTGCAGGACCTTCGACGAGGCCCTTCCTGTGTTGCTGTTCATCATCCTCATCTATATTATAAGAAAGTTGGATCAGATATTCTCCGGGGCTCTTTCATGCTCCTGCTTTCAGTACAACTCTTTCTGTCTCTCAGTTAAAGGTAATCCTCAGTTTTAGCTAATTTTATCCATGTAAAACCACAGCACTGGAGGAAGTTTTATGACATTTACACAGAGTTAAATGAGAGTTACTGAAGTAAGCAAAATATGAAAATACTCCTTAGAATGGAGGGTTAGGTGCATTGTCAAAACCTCTTTAGAGGGAAAGCAATTTATTTTGTCCCTGTTTGATTTCAGCAACTTGAGTATGAATCACAAAATAATACAGATGAGACCATAAACAACGGACTGAAGAAAACCCCGAGAAGTGCTCATCTGGAAGAAAAAAGCCAAAAAGATAATGTATTCTCATACTGTATGAATGTTACAGCTGAGACATCATTCAGGTCCCTGGGAAAATACATGAATCACAATTGAAACTCTCCTATAAAGCTCTCATTTAAAATTTTTCTTTGTAAACACTGCATATTTATATGAAATCTATTATAATAAAAACTATTGATGACATTATACAACAATATTGCCATTGTTTCTGAGATCTAATCAGTGTGGATACATTCTTCAATGACCCAAATTTTGTATTGTTTGCCTATTCCATGTGACTCTTTGAGTTAGTACAATGGCTATGACTTTCTTAGATTCTTCAGTTTAATGAGCTTGGCGTTTTGCTCATTCACTGTCCTCTAAGTGCTTAGGAGGAAAGTAAAGAGGACGATATTGGAGCTTCAACTGAGGTAGAGGGAGGGGAACCTGAAGCCTCAAGTCCACATGCGGTCTTCTAGGTCCTCAAGTGTAGCTCTTTGACTGATTCCAAACTTCACAGGACAAATTTCACAGTCAAAGGGCCCCACTTGAGCACCTAGAGGGTCACATGTGACCTCTCTGCCACAGGTTCCCCACCCCTGGTCCCTAGGAAGCCCTATGAGTGGAGTATTGAGAGACAGAGATCATTGTCAGTTTTGATATCTTGAAATTGAACCTGGTCCATCTGTCCTCATTTGA
Organism: Bettongia penicillata ogilbyi; assembly: GCA_023548195.1. Lineage (NCBI taxonomy): Eukaryota > Metazoa > Chordata > Mammalia > Diprotodontia > Potoroidae > Bettongia > Bettongia penicillata. Next base: position 2,643,507 of record JAJHZJ010000344.1, read on the forward strand.
CACGAGAGCTTTATTTTTTTTGGAAACGTAATTTCATTAGAATGTGATGCTCAGCAGAAACGAAAACAACACAAATTCATGTAAAATCTTATTGTTTGGAAATGTTATCAAACAGTCCTACTTGCTCAGTCCCCAGACTTTGCTGGAGAAGAATCCCATAGGGAGTACAAATTTTATGTTTAATATGCTTAAAAATACTTGTTTTTTCCCTGAAGAAAGAAAAACTCACAGAATTGCAAAAAAAACTTACAGCTAGAAGTCTTGTTGGTTATCTAGTCCGATGTATACATGAAACAGAAACCTGTTAACATTTTTACCTAAGACCTGTTTATCCATTGTCTACTGGAAGACTTCCAGTGAGAGGAAATCATTTACTTTCTAAGATAATCCATTTCATCTTTGAAAGCTCTAAATGGAAGGAAGTTTCTCTTATGTAAACATTTTCCTTCTGCCACTTTTCCCCATTCATCTTAGTTCTGCCATTATCATATAAATATGAATATCATTCATTTTCTTTTTCTTGACTGCTCAAGTAATTCAAGAGAGCTGATTTATGTACTGCTGAGACTTCTCCAATCAACAAGTCAATCAGAATTTATCAATTGCCTACTATGTGCCAGGTCCAAGGTTTTTGGATCAACCCTCATATGCCATGGACTAAGGACCTTTTCCTTCCTTATCACCACTCTCTATATAAAATCCTTGTAGTCCTTTTCCTTTCCAAAATGTGGTGGCCCAAAAACATAACATATTATTCCAAATGAAGGCTAGTTAGGGCAGAGAATATTAATGTCTCATATTTCCACCAGGTGAAGAAGGGCTAAAAATGCCATTGTCTCTCTTTGTTTCCTTTCTCATATCTAATTAGTGTAAACTGCTTTGCTTTCTTTTTTGCTATTCATCATACTTGGCACTGTATCTCTCTCTACTTTTGCACCTAAAATATATCTTTACCCTCCTAAATGATTTTTTTCTTACCAATACATCCTGGAATTGTTGGTTGTTCTGCTCAAACTTAATTCAAACTCAATTTTCAGATGAGGCTTTTTTTACATCCTCAAAGGTATTAATGTTGAAATTATCATATATTTACTTTGCATAATATCCAGTACAAATTTAAATTTGTAACTGTTAGATATCCGATAGAATCTCTCCTTGTGAAAAAAAGCTTTTTTAATTTTATCTGTATTGTCCAAACACCTCTGACATCTTGTCAAGAGATTGGAATTTTGATTTGGAAAAAATCTGGATTGAGATTCTTACCCTTATACATACTGGACGTCTGATCCTGTACAAATCACTTCATTGTTCATGGGCCAGGGAACTCAATGTATAAGTTGCAATAAAATAATTTATAAGATTTTACTTGATTTTAGGCACAGTGCAAAGCTTTGGTAACACAAAGAAGGCAAAAAAAAAATGATGGTCCCTGGCCTCAGGAAATTTACATTATGAAGGGGATAGAGATATATTTATGTGCATAAATTACTATGTACACACAAGTTATAGATACAGATATTTTGTTGTTGTGTTGGTGTTGTCCAGTCATTTCAGCCACTACCAACTCCTTTAACCCTTTTATTTTTCTTGGCAAAGGTAAAGGATTGGTTTGTCATTTCTTTCTCTAGCTCATTTTTACAAATTTTACAAATTTACACATTTACAAATGTGGAAACTGAGGAAAGCAAGGTTAAGTGCTTACCCAGAGTCACATAGTTAGTAAATGTCTTGGTTCTGATTTCAACTCAGTTTTTCCTGACTTCAGGCCTGGTGCTCTATCCATTGTGCTATCTATCCACTATAAATGTGAGGGTACATACATACATACAGAGAGAGAGACAGAGAGAGAGAGAGAGACAGAGAAACAGAGACAGAGAAACAGAGACAGAAACAGAAAGACAGATCAGATAGCAATTTTAGAGGGAAGGCCACAGCAGTAGGGGAGAAATTAGGAAAAGTCTTGTGTAGAAAGAAGAATTTGAGCTGAATATGTAGATTATATTAAGTGGGAAGACTTTACGTTGATAAAAAACTCCAGTTTTAGACAATCTTCCAGTGAGTGACATTTATAAAATTATATAATTTATATACAAATTATTCCTTAAGGGTTATATAGTTAAATTACCTGGCACATAACAGGTACTTAACAAATATTTATTGACTGAAGGACTGATTTCACAGATTAACAGGCACTAGAAAATGTAAAATGATTTTTCCAAGGTCACAAATTTCTTAAGTAGCAGAGAAAGTATTTGAACCCAGGTCAACCAATTTATCAATATTTATATGGCATTCATATAAATAAAAATAAAAATATTTGCAAAATAAAACAGGTAATATGTTTGATACTAGGAAATGCACAAATAGATATGAAAAACCCTTGCCTTAAAGTAGCTTATAATCTATTACTGGGGAAACAATATATATATATATATATATATATATATATATATATATAAATGGCATATACAAAATATATTTAAATAAATAGAATAGTTGTGCCAATAATAAGTCACCCTAGTACCCAGGATGGCCTCCTGGTATGGGCTCTTAGATCTTCCTTTGTAAAAGGAAAGTAACTTTTTAAGGGGTCAACAATCACTTTAATCAAACACATATATCATTCATTTAGCTCAGGGACAAAAATCAGTGCAAGAACTTCAGAGAAAATGCAAGCAGAAATTAAAAACAGGAAGACAAACAGACAGGGCTTCCAACTGTCTGACCCCTGATAATACATTCATCATTATCAGAGACAGAAGCAAATCTGGGAGCTCCTTAATAGTTATCCAGGGTCACCTCTGACTTAATCACACAAACAATTTTCCAATGCTTTGAGTCCCAAAGCAAAACCTTACTCAGAGAAAATATACACTTGTTAGAGGCAGGGGACACCACCCTTGTGACATAGTACCTCATCAACAATTAACAAAATGTGTGGACCTTCATTCAAAACAAGCCTCCCTAAATCAAGCTTCCCTTAATAGCCTCCACTTGAAGCCAATTAATAGGTGGGGAAAATTTTTAACTCCCATTAGAGGGCTTTAGAACTTAAAGTTGAATGGAGTAGGGCTGGTTTAGTGTTGGTTCTGTTTCCAAATCCATTTTTTTTTTATTTTAACAAATTGCTTGACTAGCAGGACAAATACATATTAACTATTGTACTGAAACTGTAAGAAAAAATTACTGACGATTAAAGTTGACCAAAAGTAGAGTGGAATATTTTGTGAGGATAGTGGGCTTTCATCCACAAAGGTCTTTTACATTAACTACTTGGTCGATATGTTGTATCAAGAATTGTTTTTTCAGATCTGGGTCTTTCTAACTCTGACATGTTAAGAAATCTGTAAGCTTGCATTGGAGAATGAGCAAAAAAGTCTCACCACAATGAGTTTCACTGACTGAGAGCCAACAGGCAAACAATATCTATTGACAGGGTATGTAAATTGGGGCTTGTGAATTTTATCTGCTGTGAGTCAGTAACAAGGTAAATTCCACATTTTATTGCTTTAGTTTTCATTTATTTTTCTCTAGGGCAAACTACTGCCAGGAGATTGTTGTCAATAAAGCATTAGTAAAAACACTTTGATTTTCACATATGAATCTAGTAAGAGAGGGTATTCTAGATTTGCTTCATCAGTCAGCTATTTGAGTCAGGTACCCCAGGGTTTTCCTTTTGAACTTAACAGGTATGAAATGCCATATGTGGTCAGTTGTTAGAAATTCAGAGAAGCACTAGTTCAGAAATCAAAAGCAAAATCCCATTACAAGTGCCAAGGAAACTGAAACAGGAAAGGGGAAAAAAAAGTATGTTCAGAAGTCTGGGACCTATTTGTAGGTACAAATGAAATACATTTTATTAATTTGTCATTAATTTATATATATATAAATTATGCATTTGCCATGTGTAAAGAGAGAGCACTGTGCTAAGTGCTCAGGAAGACACAATTCAGAAAAAAGTACAGCCCTTACCTTCATAAACCTTGTATTGCGGAGCAGAAGGGGATAGGAACAAGCATTTATTAAGTCACTTCTGTGAAACTGGTATGACTTTTAGCTCCTTACATATATTGCTTAATTTGATTCTCCCAGCATCCATGGAAATTAATATTACTTTCATCTTATAGTTGAGTAAACTGAGTCAGACAGGTAAAGTTACTTGATTATACAACTAGTAATTGTCTGAGGCCAGATTTGCCCTCAGGTGTTCCTGATTTCAAATCTAACATTTTATTACTGCATCACATACATCTGTGTAATATTCTTGGGCAGGTTTAAAATTGTGTTCTCTATTACTTCTTTCCCCTCCGTGGGAGCCCAGGATTAAAACATCTTATTTGATTAAGAAGTTTTAATTTGCTGGGATAACTTAGGGTAACTGAGAGGTAATTAGCAGTTTTTCTTTTCATCTACAGCATTTCTTACACCTTGGTTAAAAAGAAAAGCAAAAAAAAAAGAAACTGAAGAGGAAGGTGGGCACTATAATTCAAAAATAAGGGGACATTTGATTCTCAAGTTGTCACAATATATATGGATACATATATACACATATATACATATGCACACATATACACAAACATGGATACATAAATACACATATATATATATGTACCCATATACATGTACACATAAATACACACACGTGCATAATATATATACATATATTCACATTCATAGAATCATGGGCTTAGAGCTGTATAATGCCTCAGAAGTCCTCTAATTCAAACTCCTCTTTTCACAGATAAAGAAACTGGGGCATACTGTGGTTAAAAGTATTGCAGAACATCCGACAGTGATATCATTGCTGGAATGTGAATCCAGGTCTTTGACACCATAAATGAAGCTCTTTTCTCTTCCTCATAGTGTCTCATGTTTGAGTTATGTGATCTTCAGCAAGTCACTGTCCCTCTCTAGTCCTCGGACCTAAGGACTTCCATTTGTCAAATGAAAGAACTGGTCTACATGACCTCTACAATTCCAGCCTATTAATTCCTATGGAGATGCCCACATAATGTTCAATGGGAACATGGTGATAAATTAAGACAGTGTTAACAGAAATGAAATGGGCAGGTTACATGGGCATCAATATCACATCCCAGTTCCTATACGAATGTGAATAAACTTATTGAAACATCATTATTATAAGATGAACGAGTCAAATGTTTCTTTTCTTAATTACAGGAACATGCATTTCTTCAATTCATGAATATTAACAAAATGAACAGCAACCCATTTTTTAGATTTTGTGATAAGATGGTGAAGTCCTCATCTGTGGTTTCAAATCTCACGGATGAAGTTTTACTTCCTGTATGACCTTCAAAAAAAGCATTTATAACCCATATGCTTCAGATGGCTCATCCAGGAAGTATTTGGAAGAGATGGACTTTGATTTTCTTTTCAGGATCTGGGATCTCAGGGATGGACTATCCAGCAATATTCTGAGTGAATAGTGGAAAGTTTTGTAGCTTCTAAAATGTTCCTAGAACCTTCTTAATTTGTCCTTGGTCTCTTCACTAAAAAGTGTATACAACTCATTTCTAAGGAGAAACTTATAGAGGAGAAAGTGAAAAATGAGAAAAAAGAGAGAATGGAGCTGTGTAGTAGTAGAAATAGTAGGTTTAGACAGTGGTAGATAAAGTGCTGGGTATAGATTCAGGAAGGCTAATCCTCCTGAGCTAAGATATGAACTCAGATATTTAACAGCTGTGTGACCCTAAGTAAATCACTTCATCGGGGGTGGAGTCAAGATGGTGGAGTAGAAAGACTCACATGTATGCTAGGGTCCCGAACCCACAGCCCATGGATTTAATGTAAGAAGAGCTCCCCACAAGTTCAGGATCACTGCAGGGTGTGTAGAAACACAGTGGAAGAGATTTCCATTCCAGAGAGCCCCGGAAAGCCGTCCCCACACCCCGGAAAGCAGACCCCCACCCCAGCGCTGCCCTGGCCTGGTGGCCCCAGAGGAGCAGATCCGAGCAGGCTTCAGGGACGGAATCTCCTGCAACCAGGAAAGTCCCTCTGCCCACAGACGCTACAGGTCAGTGAGAGAGACGTCTGGGCTGGCCTAGAGGGCAGCATGGTGTCTCTGTGACTTGGGGCCCCTAGGGAGACAGCGGGGGAGGCAGAGGCAGTGGCAGCAGCAGCAGTGGTGGCCCCCCGGGACTCGCCTAGCAGGCAGGATCTTCATTACTGAAGGTCTCTGCATAAACGACCTGAAGGAGCTGAGACTGGGAGGTGGCCCTGTCCCCACAAACTCCATTCATGAAGGTCTCTGCATAAAGCCCCTGAGGGAACTGAGCCTGGGAGGCGGCCCTGCCCCCACCCCAACACCAGAACTTAAGCTCACATTGAATAGCAGCCATGCCTGCCACAGAAAGCCCATTTCAATCTCTGATCCCAAGCAATAGCTGGGCGGATCTAGGTGGGGGTGAACAGGAATCTCAGAAGTCAAGTAACTGGCTGGGAAAATGCCCAGAAAAGGGAAGAAAAATAAGACTATAGAGAGCTTCTTTGAGCAGGTGCAAATGACCCCGCCTTTCAATTCTGATGACGAGGAAATATTCTTACTATCAGGGAAAGATGTGGAGGTTGGGGCCTCTGTATCCCAGACATCCCAGGGGGATGTCAGGTGGGCTTAGGCCTTGGAAGAGCTCAAAAAGGATTTTAAAAATCAAGTTAGACAGGTGGAGGAAAAACTGGGAAGAGAAATGAGAGAGATGCAAGAAAAGTATGACAAACAGGTCAATACCTTGGTAAAGGAGACCCAAAAAAATGCTGAAGAAAATAACACCTTGAAAAATAGGATCACTCAATTGGCAAAAGAGGTTCAAAAAGCCAATGCTTTCAAAAGCAGAATTAGCCAAATGGAGAAAGAGGTTCAAAAGCTCGCTGAAGAGAATAGTTTTTTCAAAATTAGCATGGAACAGATGGAGTCTAATGACTTCCTGAGAAACCAAGAAATCACAAAACAAAACCAAAAGAATGAAAAAATGGAAGAGAATATGAAATATCTCATAGGAAAAACAACTGACCTGGAAAATAGATCCAGGAGAGACAATTTAAAAATTATGGGACTGCCTGAAAGTCATGATGAAAAAAAGAGCCTAGACATCATCTTCCATGAAATTATCAAGGAAAACTGCCCTGATATTCTACAACCAGTAGGCAAAATAAGTATTGAAAGAATCCATCGATCACCGCCTGAAAGAGATCCAAAAAGAGAATCTCCTAGGAACATTGTGGCCAAATTCCAGAACTCCCAGGTCAAGGAGGAAAATCTTGCAAGCAGCTAGAAAGAAACAATTCCAGTATTGTGGAAATAAAATCAGGATAACTCAAGATCTAGCAGGTTCTACATTAAGGGATCGAAGGGCGTGGAATAGGATATTCCAGAAGTCAAAGGAACTAGGACTCAAACCAAGAATCACCTACCCAGCAAAACTGAGTATAGCACTTCAGGGCAAAATATGGTCTTTTAATGAAACAGTGGGCTTTCAAGTATTCTTGATGAAAAGACCAGAGCTGAAAAGAAAATTAAAACACAAGAATGAGAAGAAGCATGAAAAAGTAAACAGCAAAGAGAAGTCATAAGGGACTTACCAAAAGTGAACTGTTTACATTCCTACATGGAAAGACAATATTTGTAACTCTTAAAACTTTTCAGTATCTGGGTAGTTGGTGGGAATACACACACACATATACACACACACATGTACACACGTGCACGCACACACACATACACACATGCACGCACATAAAGAGACAGAGATCACAGAGTGAATTGAATAGGGTGGGACCATATCTTAAAAGAAATTAAGGTAAATGGTGAGAGAGAAAGGTAGGGGGGAGGACAAGAGGGTGAAATGGAATGGGGTAAATTATATGTCATTTAAGAGGCAAGCAGGAGACATTTTAGTGGAGGGAAAAAGAGGAGAGCTGAGAAAAAAAAAAAAAAAACAAGAAGTTTACCCTCATCACATTTGACTAAAGGAAGGAATAAAATGCACCCTCATTTTGGTATGAAAACCTATCTTACAGTACAGGAAAGTGGGGGGAGAAGGAGATAAGTAAGGGGTGGGGGGATGATGGAAAGGAGGGCCATGGGAGGAGGGAGCAATTTGAAGTCAACACTCAGGGAGGGACAGGATCAAAAGACAGAATATAAACACTGAGGGGCAGGATAGGATGGAGAGTAATTCAGTTAGTCTTACACAGCATGACTATGGAAGTCATTTGCAAAACTACCTAGATAGGGCCTATATTGAATTGCCTGCCTTCCCAAAGGAAATGGGTGGGGAGGGAGGGATGGGGGAGAATTTGGAACTCAAAGTTTTAGGAACAACTGTTTAGTATTGTTGTTGCTACTAGGAAATAAGACATACAGTTAATGGAGAATAGAAAATCATCTGGCCCCTACAGGACAAAAGAGAAGATGGGGACAAGAGAAGGGAGGGATGATAGAAGATAGGGCAGATTGGAGATAGGGAGAAATTAGATTGCTAGGTGTATTGGGGGTGGGGGGAGGGGATAAAAGGGGGAGAAAATTTGGAACCCAAAATTTTGTGAAAATGAATGCAAAAGTTAAATAAATAAATTTTTATCAAAAAAAAAGTAAATCACTTCATCGTGTTTGCCTCAGTTTCATCATGCATGAAATGAAATGGAAAAAGAAATGGCAAAACACTCCAGTGTATTGGAAAAGGAAACCCCAAATGGGATACCAAGAGTCAGATATGATTAAAATTACTGAATAAAAATTGTAGTAGTAGTAGTAGTAGCAGCAGCAGCAGCAGCAGCAGCAGCAGCAGCACAGAGCAGCAGAAGTGGTACTAGTGATGGGGTGTTTGGGTACATGTGCTTGGACCCCAATTCTAAAATCACATTTCTCTCTATTTCTCTCTAAAATTTTCATTTCTCCCTAGCCTTAAAACATTATCCCAGGCAGTGTCTCCTCACCCCAAGTACACAGCCTGCCCTAGCAACAACCGTTATCTACCTTCCTGCTACAGTAGCCAGCTGCACCTATAGAATTTATTAGTTTGAACTAGCTGTATACTGGATAAACTGGTGGTGTACTGGGTCATAAAAAACATTTACTACCCACTGACTAATCATGTGTGTCCTAGACTTAGACATATGTATACTCGAGTCAGGGATGGGAGTTCAGTGGAACTGAGCAAGAGAGAGCTGCAGAGTCCCAGGTATCTGCAGTGGCTGCTCCAGAGGCTATCAGCCTACAGATTAAATGTCTGTAAGTCAGCTCCTTGAACTGCTGGGAGCCAAAATGGTGGAATGATTGGTAAATGCTCTCTCCCTGCCTTTGCTGACCTTGAAAGACCCATAAAATATTTCCCTAGAAAAATCCTGGAGCAGTGGCGTCAGCAGAAGGGGCAAATAGTCTCTTAGCATGTGAGGCTAGGAAAATGGGTAAGGAGGGTCCCTCTTGCTGTGGCTGAAGCTGACTAGTGCAAAACCGGAGTTGTCCTAGACAGCCCCACCTCAGCAAACCTGAAGGAGATCCTTAGCCCCAAGCTCTAACACCAGGACCCCAGGCATGAATCAGCACCACAGGGGAATTAGGAAGACACTAGGGCAGAAGGGATCCCCAAACAGTGAGTTTGCTATGCTCTAGCTCAGCAGAGGAAACCTGCTGCAGCCAAAACACCCTTCCTCCACACTTAACACAGCTAGCTCCAGGACAACTCCAGGGAAACACAGAAAGACTCTACCTGGCCTTTGCTTTGTCACAGAAACCAGCTTAGCACCAGGTAAGCTGCAATATTTTCGCTTCTAGCTGACAGAAACAGGCCACAGCACACAAAGCCTCAATTTCAAGGTCCAAGAACTGTGGGACAGAGCCCCTTGTGGCCTAGAAGCAGAGATCTACTTTAAAAGTCAGGATAAGGGTGATCATCATCATCATTAGTAAGAAGGAAAGCAGAAAAGATAGGACCATAGAATCTTTCTGTGGGGACAAGGACCAAAACACTAATGCTAAAGAGGTCAGCAATGTGACTACACTCCCCTCTGAAACTTCAGAAGGGAATATGAACTGATTACAAGCAGAAAGAGCACTCTTGGAAGAGCTGAAGAAGAATTTTAAAAGCCGAATTAGAAAAAATAGAAGAAAAAATGTCCAAACATTTTTAAAATAGGAAAAAAAGAATTCACTGAAGAAAACAGCTCCTGAAAAAGGAAAATTGGCAAATGGAAAAGGAAGCACAAAAACTAACTGAAGAAAATAACTCCTTTAAAAGAACAACAGGAAAGATGGAAAAGGAGATGCAAAAGTTAACTGAAGAAACAATTTGATAAAAATTAGAATTGGGCAAGTAGGACCTAATGACTCTATGAGACATCACAAATCAATCAAACAGAATCTAAAGAATGAGAGGATAGAAGAAAATGTAAAATATCTAATTGGAAAAACAATTGACCTGGAAAATAGATCTAGGAGAGAAAAATCTAAGAATTATTGGTCTACCAGAAAGCCATGATGAAAAAAAATAGCCTGTACAGTATCTGCCAAGAAATCATCAAAGAAAACTGCTCAGAAGTCCTAGATCCAGAGAGTGGAATAGCCATTGAAAGAATCTACCATTCGTCTCTTGAAAAGGATCCCAAACTAAAAACACCAAGGAATATCATTGCCAAATTTCAGAATTATCAAGTGAAGGAGAAAATACTACAAGGAGCCCAAAAGAAACCATTCAAATATTGAGGAGGTACAGTCAGGATCACACAGGTCCTTGCAGTTTCTACATTAAAAGACTGAAGGAATTGGAATATGATACTCCTTAAGGCAAAGGATCTGGGACAACAACCAAGGACCAATTACCCAGGAAGGTTGAGCATTATGTTTGAGGCAAGGAGATGGATATTCACTGACATAAAGGATTTCCAGACTTTCTTGATAAAAAAGCCATAGATGAACACAAATTCAATCTTTAAACATAAATCTCAAAAGAGGCATAAAAAGGTAAACAGTGGGGAAAAAAAAAACTTTGTTATTCAATATGGCTATACTGTTTACATCCCTATAAGGGAAGATGATACTCGTTATTCTTGAGAACTATATGTTTGTCATGTTATACAAAATGGATCTACATAGATAGAGGGGGTGGGAATAAAGTAAATGATGGGATGATAACAAATGTGATTTAAGGGTGCAATGGAATTATAACAAGGGATATGAAAAGGAGGAGGCATAAAATGGTAAATTACATGGCAAGAAGAGGCAAAAAATTATATTACAGCACAGGGAAAGAGGGGAGGGAGATGAGCATTGTTTGATATGTACTCTTATCTGATTTGGTTCAAGGAGGGAAAAACAAACTCAGGCAAGTATAGAAATCTAACTAACTCTATAGGCAATAGGAGGGGAGGGGGGAAAGAAAAGGGAGAGGAGGCCAAAAGGGAGGGAAGAAGTAGTAAGGGTAAAGGGGAGTAAATGGGAGGGGGGCTGAAAGAAAGAAAGGAAGACTGGGGAGGCAGTGGTCAAAAAAATTAAAAAAGAAATTAGACATATATATGTATATGTATATGTATGTGTGTGGTTATTCCTTTATATTTACCTTGTCTAACACGACATTGATGAGAGCAGCCCGGTATTCCTTGGTCAATCCTGACTGCTAGTTGAGATAGTGACATTTCAGGCCTAAAATCACACCTCTAGGTAGCCCAGCCCATCTCTCGGGCTTTATTCAATTGCATTCTGGGTAAAATATCTAAGCAGTAGATAGTAAAAGTGCATATTCCTTTAAGAGCTAGCCATTCCTTAACCACTTCCTAATTGGGCCCTGAATCACCTAGTTAGCATGTATGGCACGTGTTTCACTATAGAATATCCTATACAAACTTTACTAAACTATACCCCTCTAAGGTTTCAGGTTCCCTAAGAACTCTTGCCCACTGATAAGCATAATAAATCTTTACCCATGATATCAAGAGTGCTTGAGCTCGAGAATTCCTTCCAGGTGACCTGACGCTGTGCTCCAGTCTTTAGGGGATTTCAGAATTTCCATCTATCCCATCCCCCTTTCCAGTCCTCATCAATAGTAACAGCAGTAGCAGCAGTAGCAATAGCAGCTATACTAGTGGTAAATAGCTATAATTTCTTTTTTCTTTGAAAGAATTTTTATTTTATCTTTAACTTAAGAAACATGATAAAGATTTCCATAGCAAAGTGGAATAATAAAAAAGATGATAGCACTTGAAACCACAAATCTTTTATGTAAAACTTGCTATGCTTTAAAAGTATATAATAAATTTATTTTTTTCTCCTCTTGCCACCATCACTCCAATAGCTATGATTAGACCCAAATTACACACATAAACACACACATATGCACAAATATATGTATATATAACATATACATTTATGTAAAATCATTCTGTATATATTTCTATTAATCAGTTCTTTCTCTGCATTAAGACAGTATCTTCCTTAACAGATTCTTCATGGTTCATTTGGATGTTCATAATAGCTAAAATTACTTATCTGCTTTAAGTCATTCTTCAGACAACATTGCTCTTATTATATATGAAATTATCTTGTCTCTGCTCATTTTGTTCTTCGTTATTCCATGCAAGTGTATCTTTTTTTCTATAATCAATGAGTTCATCACTTTTATACTGTAGTAGCTATCCATTACAATCATATATCACACCTTGTTCAACAATTACCTAGTTGATGGTCATGCCTTTAATTTCCAGTCTTTGCCACATAGGAGAACTGCTATAAATATTTTAGCATATAAAGGTTCTTTTTCTTTTTGTCATGATCGCTTTTTGAAATATTCCAAGTAGTAGTAATGTTCAGTCAAAAGGCATAGGAAGCTTAATTACACTTTGGACATAATTCCTGATCACTCTCCAAAATGGTTAGATCAGTTCACAATTCTACTGAAAATGAATTAATCCCAGCGTTTCAACATTCTCTGAAACATTTGTTGTTTTCCCCTTAATTGTTTTATTCAGTCTGATATATGTAAAATGATATCTCAAAGATGCTTTAATTCCATTTCTTTAATCAATACTTCAGAGTATTTTTATATGACTTTAAATAGCTATCACTTCAAAATTGTTTTGATTTTTTCAAAAACATCATTTACATCATCTCTTTTAAGCTTCATAACAACTCTGTGAGGTAGGTACAATAATGAGTCCCATCATCTTTCTCTCTTTTTCTTTTCTTTAAAGAATGCTTTATTATCTAGATCCTAAGAATGCACTATAAAAGGAGCAATAACTAAATAAACTTAAAAGCTCTGCAAAATACAAGGAAAGTAAAGATAACTCAACTACTCCAACTTTCAAAAATAGATCACCCTGAAGTTTTTTTTTCTAGTTTGTTCTTAAACACAAACAAAAAACCCACAAAACCCTCACATTTGAAGCTATGCACTGACTTCAGTAGTATACGTGAAATGATTTTGAAACAATAGGTTTCAATAGACCAGACATAGCAGGCTCATTGACATCTAACTGGCTATGTCACCATCGGTTTTAAGGTAGTTTGGTGTTTGCCAAGGGAAGATAGCTTTTTTTTTTGGCCTTAATTTATAGGCACATGTAAAATACAGTAAAAATAAGGTGTCAAAGTCTCATGCTATAGACAAAAAATTCCATAGAAATCCTCCACCATTGCCAGTGAAAGAAAAGATTAAATTCACTGTTTTACAGGATGAAGATCTGGCCCAAATTAAATCTCAATACATTATTTATTCTACTAGTTGTAGGTTTCTAGATGTGTTTTTAGAGTATTGCACAATTGTCTACTCTCTAGGTGTTGTTTTCAAAATCATGGAAAAGAATGTTAAGAATATGTAAAGGCATCACCTGACACTCAATAATTTTATGGAATAGTTAAATAGTATACATACATACATACATACATACATATGTATCAGAAGATGAGAAAGTAGGTATTTGAGCATCTTTTGATTTACATTTTTAAGCAAAATCTAAAATATTTACTAAGGGAGTGATTCTGCTTTCTGTCCACACATATAAATTTCATACTGCCACCAGCACAAATTCCATGGGTGGAAAGACTTTATGGATTCATAATATGATGTAAAAACACAAGTTCATATTCTTTATCTATTGCACACATCACTTTCTTAAGTCTTCTAATCAAAGCTAATACAATTCATAAAATGAGTGAGAATCCACATTTTACTGTATTTTACATTCAGTCTGCTAAATAAAAGTCTTTAAACAGGCCACAAAACACTGGAATAATAGTTAGCTTCTAGTAGAAACATGAACAATAACAGCAAAAAAAACCAACAACATTACTAACAACACTGAATTAAAATAGTTTCATTTTGTGGTAAGACACACACACATACACACCATAGACATTTTTAACATAAGAAAACTAAAAATGTATAAGCAGAAGGTATTTGCAAATTTTGGAAATTCCTACAGGTTGTTCCTTCTTCTCCTCATTGTGCTCTCCCAAGTTTACTTCACCTAAGTGGAAGTTATTTGTGCACAGTGAATGGAGGAAAGTTTCATTTGACAAGCATAATATTCCCAGCTACAACAGAAATTTAGCATGAGACATGATCACAAGACTACAAGGATATAAAATATAACTTTCTGACTGACAAAAATTCCTATGAACCCTGTCTGCAATTAAAGAATCCATGCCTTGTCACTACCACTGAAACTTCAAAAGCCAAACAAAATTCAAGAGAACTGGAAACGAAATTCAGTTTTGGTCCGGATGATGAATAAGCTAGATGAGGCACTGTCTTGTAGGCTCTATAGAATGTCCTGCTTCAGCACATGGACCAAAGCAGATAAAAAGATCCTATTAAAAATGTAGTTGAGTGGCATACTCAGAAATTTCTTCTGTTACTAACAAGTAACAACTAAGAAATGCCCAAATTTTGTGGAGGACAAAGGTAAATGGAAAGTGGGAAGAGGATAGTAAATGGGAGAGGTAGAAATCTGAGAAATCTCTCAGAAATCAGACACTGATTCTTCCTTGATGAAGGAGATATTGTTTCAGTTTGTGTCAAAAAGAGAATATATCCTAAATGGCTCCATCATCCCAGTGTCTGGCAAAAACACAGTGACTTCACATATCTTTAAATTGTACTTTAAATATGAGCACTATCCATGCAGTCCAGTCAATGGCTCTACAAGATGCCTAGACTCCTGTACTTGTTCCTATCTGAATATCCATGGATTTGAAGTTGAAACTGACTCAAATAACACATCAGAACCTGTCAGATAGTTATGTCAGAACCCAGGGGACCTCAGCCACCACTACTACCCAGCAGACCTTGATGCTTCTGCTCCTGAGCAGAGGCCCCTAGAAAGACCAAGGAGAGGGAATGGATAAGAGGAATAACCACTTGTGCTGGGCACCCAGGGGCCCAGGTAGATAAATAGCCCGGGAGTAAGAATGGGGAGGAAAGGTGCACACCACACCATGGAATAGTGGTGGTACTTTGGCCTGGAGCAGCAGCAGCTATGCTAGGCATGGCAGGGAACAAGGTTGAACTTCTAAGAAAAGTCATTGGGACCTGGCTTCTCAGTGTTGTGGCCATTTTCATTCCTGGAGTATGGCACTACCTGGCTACTTTGTCCTAGGAGCTAAGTCTCCTTGTTTAGCCCTCAGAATCATTCTCCTAAAGTATGGTTTTGCAACTGTAAGAAAACTCAGAGAAGTATTTCCTTTCTTTGAAAGAACTCAGAAATATTATTTGACAATGGACATAAAGTAATAGAGGAAGTTAATCACTCCACATGGAGAGAATGGAAGCAGAGAACAGAAGAGGAAACATGTGTTGGTTCAGGAATAGAAATCAGTGAGTAGAAACATAATTACACACACACAAAAAATGAAACTTGCAACCTTGCAA
The DNA here is from genome assembly GCA_023548195.1 of Bettongia penicillata ogilbyi. NCBI lineage: Eukaryota > Metazoa > Chordata > Mammalia > Diprotodontia > Potoroidae > Bettongia > Bettongia penicillata. Next base: position 2,659,388 of record JAJHZJ010000344.1, read on the forward strand.
TGCTTGCATTGTTCAGTTGAACTGATTAATTCTCTAGAGAAATGACTGCAATGGTTAAAAACATCTTGAAACTACAAATAGATTACAAGTATGCATTGAGAATCTACACTATGGTATCAATTGTATATCTAATGATCTGATGAACAGTATCTCTGTCCCACTTTAAATGTTTTTTGGTGCTTTGATCTTTCTCTATCTCTTAGAAATTTGTAATAAAAACATTCTAGAAACATGACGTGATAGAAACAGTACTGATTTACCTTCCAAATATTTGGATTTGCATCCTATATCTCATACTTATCACCAGGGTAACATTTGAGTTAACATATTTGGACTTGAAGTGTCTTATCTGTGAGTGAAGGAAATTGTTATTGGTACCTTCTAAACCCCTTCCACATTTTACTATGGCTGCTAACATGAATCCCTAAGAAATCATAACACAATTAAAATGGTAGTTCAATGAGTACAAGGGAAATTAAGAAGTGAAGTGGAGGGTTCATTTTGAAATGCTAAACAAGTGAATCAAACAACTATTTGGAGGTAAAAGTTTAAAATGATGTAAAAGACAATGATCATAATAGGATGATATGTAAAAACTCTCCAATGAAATCCTTAGAATTATTATCAGGGTTAAAAATGATTCCTTAACCACAAGAGAAAGGATTAATAAAGGGGCCAATGTATGAAAAAAAATGGAAACCAGGAAAAATATTACTATATGACCCTCACAAATTTGATGAGACATAGAGAAATTGGAAAGTAAACGTTTATAAATCTAAACTTATATTTTAAAATGTATTTTATGTTGGATGGGACATGGGAAAAATGAGACACTAATGCATTGTTGTAGGAGCTGTGAACTGATTCAACCATTCTGTAGAGCGATTTGAAACTAAGTAGAGTGATAAGGAACTAAGGACTATGAAATCAAGCACACCCTTTGACCTAGAAATACCACTACTAGGTCTGTATCCAGAAAGAGATAAAAAATAAAAAGAAAAAGACTTATATGTGCAAAAATACTTATAGCAGCCCTTTTCTGAGGAAAAAAGAATTAAAAGCTGAATAGATGACCATCAATTGGTAAATGACTGAACAAGTTGCTGTATGTGACTATGATGAAATCCTATTGTACTATAAGAAGTGATGAGCAAGATGCTTTCAGAAAAACCTGGAAAGTTTTACATGGGCTGATGTAAAGTGAAATGTACTGTGTGAAAAGTAACAGCAATATTGTAACACGATCAGCTGGAAATGACTGAGCCATTCTCAGCAATACAGCAAACTAAGAAAGCTCTTAAGGACTAAAATGAAAACTTTTATTTATTCTCAGAGAAAGAACTGATGGTGTCCAAATACAGACTGAAGAATTCATACCTTATTTTTTTGTGCTTTTTTGTCTATTTTCCTTTACAACATGAGTATTACGTATATATTTTGCATGACTACACATGTATAACCTATATCAATTTTCTTGTCTTCTTAATGGTGGGAGGGGAGATAAAGAGGGAGGAAGGGAGAGAACAAGGAACTCAAAGTTAAAAAAAAAAAACGAATCTTAAAAATTGTTTGTATATCTAACTGGGGAGTGTTTGTGAATAGTGGGAGTCCTCCAGATGCTCCTGAGGCATAGCATGTCTTCAAGCAATGCAGAAAGGTGTGTCACTGGAAGAAGCCCATGGTCCTTACCATTCCATTATCAGTGAGGAAGTGGAGGTTCATTTTAAAGGGTTCTGACCTAGAGTTGCATCTGTTTTCTAGAAAGGAAATAGAAAGAGTCTTATTTTTCTCTTAAAGATGAGATAACTGATTCTCAGAAAGTTTAATCAAGTTTATTATAGGTAATACATGTGATAAGTATCAAAATTAGAATAAAAACAGAGTCCACTTGACTCCATTTTCAGTACTCTTTCCTCTACCACATATTTCCCCTGTTCATGAATAGGATCATTTTAGACAGGATCCCTGAAATTGTTTCACTTGTTGCATAGTGGGTACTATGCACAGTGATGGAATATTCTTTGATTTAGTTCTTTCTCTTTAAAAATATTCACTATATACCTTCACCACTCTGGAAGTGGGGAAGTTGGATTTTAGAGTCTCTAAGATGACATGTTAATATAAATTATTGTCTCTTGAGGGGCAGAACCAAGATGGTAGAGTAGAAAGACACACATACCCCAGCTCTTCCCCCACAGCCCATAAAATGCTTGTAAAGAAAGACTCTCAACAAATTCTTGAGCATCAGAAGCCACAGAACAAGAGAGTGAAGATTTTTAGCCCATGGTGACCTAGAAGGGTGACAGGAAAGGTCTGTCCCACCAGACACAGAGCAGAGCCAAAATAGCCTTGGACACACAGCAAGGGAAGAAATAAAAGTCAAGGCTTCTGCATCCAAAATCTCCAAAATAAATATGCAGTGTTCCCAGGCCATGGAAGAGCTCAAAAGGGATTTTGAAAATCAAGTAAGAGAGGTGGAGGAAAAATTGGAAGGTAAATAAGAGCAATGCAAGAAAATCATGAAAAGCAAGTCAACAGCTTGCTAAAAAAGACCCGAAAAATTGAAAAAAATACCACCTTTAAAAATAGGCTAACTCAATTGGCAAAAGAGGTCCAAAAAGGCTAATGAGGAAAAGAACGCTATAAAAAGCAGAATCAGTCAAATGGGAAAGGAGGTTCAAAAACTCACTGAAGAAAATAATTCTTTAAAAATGAGAATGGAGTAGACAGAAACTAGTGACTTTATGAGCAATCAAGAAATTATAAAACAAAACCAAAAGAGTGAAAAAATAGAAGACTGTGAAATATCTCATTCAAAAAATGGGTGACTTAGAAAAGAGATCCAGGAGAGACAATTTAAAAATTGTGGGACTACCTGAAAGCCACAATCAAAAAAAGAGCCTAGACACAATCTTTCATGAAATTATCAAGGAAAACTGCCCTGATGTTCTAGAACCAGAGGGCAAAATAAATATTGAAAGAATCCACAGAAGACTTCCTGAAAGAGATCCAAAAAGAGAAACTCCTAGGAACATTGTGGCCAAATTCCAGAGTTCCCAGGTCAAGGAAAAATTATTGGAAGTAGCTCAAAAGAAACAATTCCAGTATTGTGGAAATACAATCAGGAAAACACAAGATCTGATAGCTTCTACATAAAGGGATCAAAGGGCTTGGAATATGGTATTCCAGAAGTCAAAGGAACTAGAATTAAAACCAAGAATCACCTACCCAGGAAAACTGAGTATAATACTTCAGGGGAAAAATGGTCATTCAGTGAAACAGAGGACTTTCAAGCATTCTTAATGAAAAGACCAGAGCTGAAAAGAAAATTTGATTTTCAAATGCAAGAATCAAGAGAAGCATGAAAAGTTAAACAGGAAAGAGAAATCACAAGGAACTTAAAAAAGTTGAACTGTTTACATTCCTACTCAGAAAGGTAAGAATTGAAACTCTTGAAACTTTTGTCAGTATCTGGACAGTTGGAGGGATTACACACACAAACACACACATTCACACATTCATATATATATATATATATATATATATATATATATATATATATATATATATATATATATATATATATATATATATATATATGAGAGAGAGAGAGAGAGAGAGAGAGAGAGAGAGAGAGAGAGAGAGAGAGAGAGAGAGAGCTAGAGGGAGACAGAAATCACAGGGTGAGTTGAATAGGATGGGATTATATCTTAAAAAAATAAAATTAAGGGGTAAGAGGAATATATTGGGAGGGGAAAGAGAAAAATGGAAAGGGGCAAATTATCTCTCATAGAAGAGGCAAGAAAAAGCTTTTCCAATGGAAGGGAAAAGGGGGGGTGAGAGGGAAAAAGTGAAGCTTACTGTCATCACTTCTGACTCAAGGAAGGAATAACATACCCACTCAATTTGGTATGAAAATCTATCTTACACTACAGGAAATTAGGGGAGAAGGGGATAAACAATGTAGGGGGATAATGAAAGGGAGTGAAAATGGGAGGAGGGAGCAAATAGAGGTAAACATTATTGGGGAGGGACAAAGTCAAAAGAGAGAATACAAGAAATGGGATACAGGATAGGACAGAGGGAAATATAGCTGGTCTTATACAAAATGACTATTATGGAAGTCATTTTCAAAACTACACATATATAGCCTATATTGAATTGTTTGCCTTCTCAGTGATGATGGGTGAGGAGGGAGGAGGGAAAAGAAGTTGGAACTCAAAGTTTTAGGAACAAATGTTGAGAATTGTGTTTGTGTACAACTGGGAAATAAGAAATACAGGTAATGAGATATAGAAATTTATCTTGCCCTACAGGACAAGAGAGAAGATGGTGATAATAAGGGGTGTTAGAAGGGAGGGCACATTGGTGGAAGGGGTAATCAGAATTTAAAGCATTTTGGGGTGAGGGGAAGGGAGAAATGGGGAGAAAATTTGGAACTCAGAACTTTGTGGAAATGAATGTTGAAAACTTAAAATAAATTAATTAGTTAATTCAAAATATTAACTAAATATATTTAAAGATATTCAACAAGATTTTTTTTAAAATCCAAAAAAAGTTATTGTCTCTTGTTACTTGATTTTTCTATTGAATTTAAATATCTCACTGTATCCTCCAAAAAAACCACAATCCCTCTAACTTTTTTTTTTCCTTTATAAATTATCTAAGAAATGAGCTGAACTCTCTAGGGAAATAGGCAATTTAAAATGCATAATTCTAAATTTTTGTCAACTGAAAAAGTGAAAAACTCTGGGTCCGGGATTCTGCTGTTTACATATCTTTTCTCTGTCTCCCCTCTTAAGATTATAGTTGAATCATGAAAATAAGAAATCATTACCACCAGTGTTATTGTTGTTGTTTTATGTTGTTGTTTTTGGTTATATTTACAGCTCAAAATATTTTAACATATTTCTTGGAGAACTGAGCATCAGGAAAATGGTATTTGACAGTAACCTGAAAAAAAATAGAATTCTACAAGGAAATGCATTTTTAATATTCTGCTTCTCAATGATGAAATATGAAAAATACTGGAGGTGGCTATTACCATGTTTATGAATGGCACTAATCATTTATTTTCCCTATACACATCTTTTAATATATGCCTATAAATATCTAATAGTTTATCATGATACATGGTGACAAAAATAATGGATTTATAAAGTGGGAAAAATTGTGTTGGTTTAAGAGTGTGACACCTATGATTTATGAAAAAATGAAGAGGCTGAAACCAATATTATTCATTGCAATCATTCAAATAATGATCATTTTTCTTTTCTGAAAACATTTGTGCATTTACAATTTTAGTACATTCTCATAGCAATATTTTAGTGATTCTTCTATATGATATATTAACTAGGTAAATAGAATGTTATCATTGTTTTAAAAGCCATGAATGCATTTCAAAAGATCATACAATAGCTAGCATTGTCAATGTCTCTACTTGAATTTCAAAAAAGTGCATTCTTTCTTTAACAATTTTTTTTTCTTTTCTTAAAAATGTTTGTAAATACAAATCTTCCTGGGAACTGCTTCACTTAGTGGATGATGGAAGATAACAGATCTTTGCTTTAAATATAGTTTTAACGGTGGCAAGAGAATTAAAATTAATTCAAATTACCCCTGATGTGTTTTACCATTGCTCAGTGCAGTTATGATGAATTTTATGAATCTCCCAATTGATATTAAAACTACTTTATCATCCACAGCTTCCTTGGTCAGTAAACGATCATGTGGATTCACTTTAAACAAGCATATTTGATATCTTCAAATTAATTTTCAGCTCGGCACTGACCTGTGTATTGTTATTTCCTTCATTGTTATAAAAGTAGTCAGGATCATGGCTAGATAGAGAGTTTTCTGAAGTCAAAAATAATACAGAAAAGAAGAAGAACCCTAAACCAAGTGGATGCTGATCTGTAATTGTGGCAGAATTTGGGATCCTTTACCAGTAGGATATAACGAGAGAGGAAGGGCTTAACTATGTCAGACAGCATGGATACCATTTGAAAGTTTGGAATTTTTGCAGTGAAATAAAGACCCAGGTAAGCCTCTAGAAGATGAAGAAAATAACTGATAACCTATAAGGTGATTTAAGGTTTAAAATATTATCTCATATGTTTTTGACATTGTGTCTGCAAGCAAGTGCAACACAGATACATAGGTATCTCTGAAAATCTAGCCTCAGAAACTTCACTTGGTAATGGAATAGATTGCTTAACTCTTTCTGGGTCAGTGCCCTCAAAAATAAAATCAGGATAATCTTAGTATTATGATTATCAAATAAAGTAATGCATAATAAGTGTTCATAAGTCAATATGTTTGCATGTATATATTTAGCTATGTGTCCATGTGATTTATGAGTATATGTGTGTCTACACACATGCATTTACATGGGTGTATTTTTGCTTGTCTATGTATTCAATCATATGTAGTATATATTACTATATGCAGTACATTGATATTAAACATTATCTCTATATGATACAGATACTCTGCATACGTATATATGTATGCATATGTATATGTACAGGATTGTACATGTGTATATGTATGTATGTATATCCTATTTTTCTATTGTGGGGCAAATTGCAAATCTCTAAAATTTCACTCTCACAATCTGTACTGAAAACAAATCATTCTCTCCTTCTTTGAGCTCAATTAGTTTAGAGAAATATATATTAATGTTGGATCAGCACTTCATAATTCATCATCTACACAGGACCTTGAAGGTCCTCTCTTCTGAGACCTTCATGTTGCTCTTAAGGAAATGGAGGGGAAAAGATCTGAAGTCCTTATTACAAATGAACATATTTAATAATGGGCAGATCCGGCTATTGAATCAACATTCGATGACTTCAATTCCACTGTTCTTCTGGTATATTTCTTCATTAAGTTTTTCCTTACCTGATCAGTTAGGATACTTTCTGTATCTTTTCTTGGACATACCACAAACAAATTCCAGGATATATCTTCCCTAAAGGAAGTTGCAAAACTTTATGTAGGAAACTGGCATTTAGTGTATTCACAAACATTACGATCACATTACTTCTCTATCTGCTTTATTGTTGTTCGTGAAAGTTATGTTCTTTACTATCATATGACATTAGATAATTGACTCATCTGTATCAATTTCCTTATATTTAAAACAAGATATATCGTTCAAAATCATTATTGATTAGAGAAATGCAAATTATAGCAACTTTGAGATATCATTTTACATCTTTCACATTGACTACAATAATATAAAGGTTAAATGCCAGATATCGGAGAGAATGTGGAAAATTGGGACATCAATTCATTCTTGGTGGAATTGTGAGCTCATCTAAACATTTTGGAGAGCAATCTGGAATTAGGCCAAAGATTTATTAAACTCCTCATACCTATGATGGTTTATCTGTTTCCAAAAATTATTAGGGGAAAAGAAACAGAATCTATATAATCTAAAATGTTTATAGCAGCTCTCTTTGTGGTAGAAAAGAACTGGAATTTGATGGGATGACCATCAATCAGGGAATGTCTGAACTTACTGAGATATATGATTGTGATGGGATACTACTGTGCTATAAGAAATCATGAACTCATTGATTCTAGAAAAGAAAAACATGAAAAGATTTGCACAAAATAATGAACAGAATGAGTTAATTAAGCGAACTTCATATATAGCACCAGGACTATTGCCTTAAGAATAGCTTGGAGCAAATAAATTATTTTGAGTACTATGAATTCCAGAATTAGATATAAAGTACATATGAAGAAAGAAAATATATGAATCCCAGAAAGAACTGATAAATAGAAATGTGTATAGGATAATTTTAGATAAGTATGTACTATATGAATGTATATATGTATACATACATATGTGCATATATGCATGTTGATATGTATGTGCATGTATATATACACACATGTGTTTGTATAAACACACCTATTTGTGTCCAATAGTATCCATCTGTAAGGTGGGAAGTGAGGATTAGGAAAATAAAATAAATTTACATGATAATTTTATTGTATATTTCACTGGAATAGCAAGTTGTGCGTCGTATATTTGTAGTTCGATGTGCAACCATCTTTTTATTGTACTGTGTTATGGAAATGCTTGTTTTATTCCATAAATTAAAAATAAAATTTTAAAAATCCCCAAAGAGTCTTGTACTAAAGATGGTCATTAAAATGAGGGGGAAAATAATAACTAAAACATTGAACTTACAATTTTATTTATTATAATTTCATCCAGACCCACATCGGAACAAGACAATCCATCTAAACCATTCTAATTAATTTGTTATCCCCTCCCCCAAATACGTGAAGTACTCCATAATCATCATATATCCTCAAGACGCCCAAGGCAGATTCTTCATTCATTCGTTTGAATCAAGACAATTTCTTCTCATACTTTATTGAAAACAGTGAGGTCATTTGCTGAGAACTCTGTCTTTTGTCCTCTTCATCTCTATTCTCTTAGAGACATTCCTCCAATATTTCTTCCTACAAACTGGGATCACATCAAGACATGGCTCATGTCTGTGCCAAGACCACGCCTTGATTTCTTCTCTTATTTTTTTAAGCCTATTGCCCTCTCTACAATTCACAACTTCAAGCATTCAATCTCTCCTCATGTGCTCTCTCCTCCTTTCCTACCCACAAATACCCACATGTATTCCCCAAAACAACAAAAATCCTATCTCATTAGTTGTCATCCTTTGTCTTTTCCCTTGCCTACTTAAAATCGTAAGGACACCATTTAAACTATGCAATCCTCTTCCTGCCTTCTGTCTTCTAAAACATTGCTTTTTTCTAGGTTTCTAGGCTTTTCTGACCTTCCTCTCTCCTAATTGTCCCAATAATGGCGAGCCTGCTCCTCTGTTTACTTTGGTTGATTTTCATCTACTCATTTCTCCTGAAGCAGGAGTGGGGGTTTTCCCAAGGTTATACTCTTGGAGTTCTTCTTTTCTATTCTTTCGGTGATATCATTTGTTTCCATGATTTCAACAGTAATATCTATAGATGACTCTCATTTCTATTTAACCAGTCCTAATCTTTCTCCCAAGTCAAGAATTGCATCTCTAACTGCTTATCAGACATCTCAAACCAAATAATAATAAAAATATCAACAGCAATGATGATCAATATTTATATAGGAATTACTGTATGCCAGACACTGTACTAATGATTAATAATTATTATGACATTTGCTTCACACAGCAACCATGAGAGGTGGATACAATTATTATCCACATTTTAAAAATGCCTGAAGCAAAGACAACCTAAGTGATTTGCCTAGAATCACAGAGCTAGCAAGTATCTAAGGCCAAATTTGATCTCAGTTGAGTTCAAACTCTTGCCTCCAGTTCTGGTGTTTTATCCATTGAGTCACTTAGCTGTCTCACAGACATCTTAAATTCAAGCTATACACACTGAACTCATTACCTTCCTCACAGAGACACACAACACTTCAGCCTTTCAAATTTTTTCATTAATATACAGAGCATCACCAAATTAATCCTCGTAAAACGAAATCTAATCATGATCCTTTCATCATTTCAATAAATTCCACTGACTCACTGTTACCTAAGGAATGAAATGTAATTCTACTGTTTAGGTTTCAAAGTCCTCTATAAGCTTGACACTTTCTATGTATCTAGTCTTCTTTTTAAAATTAATTAATTGATTTTTAGTTTTAAACATCTACTTGCACAAGATTTTGAGTTTCAAATTTTCTCCCCATCTCTCTCCTCTGCCCTCCCCAAGAGATCATGCATTCCAATTACCCCTTCCCCAAATCTCCCTTCTATCACACCTCTCCTTTCTCTCATCCTCTTCCCCTCTGTTTTCTTGTAGGGCAAGATAGATTTCTATACCCTCTTGAGTGTATGTCTTATTTCCCAGTTGCATATAAAAACAATATCTACCATTCATTTTTAAAATGTTGAGTTCCAATTTCTCTCCCTTCCTCCTTCTACACCCATTTCCACTGAGAAGGGACACAATTCAATATAGGTTATACGTATGTAGTCTCCCAAAAGACTTCCATATCAGTCATGATGTGAAAGACTAAATATATTTCCCTCCATCCTATTCTTCCCCCCAATTTATTCTCTTCTCTCTTTTGACCCTCCTCAAATGTATTTACTTCTAATTGCCCCATCCTCCAATATCCCCTCCCTTCTATCATCCCCCACCACACCTCTGCTTATGCCCTTCTCTCCTACTTTCATGTAGTGAAAATTAGATTTTCATATTAAATTGAGCGTTCAGTTCAACCTTCAAATTCAATGAGAGTATTGTTCACTTTTTCCCTCTCACCCCTTCTCTTCCCTTCCACTGAAAAATATTTTTCTTGTCTATTTTAAGTGGGAGATAAATCACCCTCTTGCTTTCTCCCTTTCTCTTTCTCTAAATATATTCCTCTATCACCCCTTAATTTTATTTTTTAGATGTCATCCCTACATACTCACCCTGTGCCAACTGTCTATATGTATATAATCCCTCCAACTACCTTAATGCTGAGAAAAGTCTCAAAGTTACAAATACAATTTTTAGGTGTAGGAATGTAGGAAAACAGTTCAAATTTACTAAGTCCCTTGTGATTTCTCTTTCCTGTTTACCTTTTCATATTCCTCTCGATTCTTGTGCTTCAAAGTCAAAATTTTTATTCAGCTCTAGTCTTTTCATCAAGAATGTTTGAAAGTCCTCTATTTCGTTAAATGGTCATTTTCTTCCCCTGAAGTATTATATTCAGTTTTGCTGGGTAGGTGATTCTTAGTTTTAATCTCAGCTCTTTATATCTCTACAATATCATATTCTAAGCCCATTGATCATCATAGAAGGTGCTAGATCTTGTGTCATCTTGATTATGGTTCCACATTAGTTGAATCGCTTCTTTCTGGCTGCTTGCAATGTTTTCTCTTTGACCTGGGACCTCTGAATTTGGCTACAATATTCCTAGGAATTTTCCTTTTAGGATCTCTTTCAGGAGTCAATGAGTAGATTCTTTCAATATCTATTTTATCATCTGGTTCTAGAACATCAGGGCAGTTTATCTCGATAATTTCTTGAAAGATGATGTCTAGGCTTTTTTAATTATGGATTTCAGGTAGCCCATTCCACTTTCAAGTTTCAAACTAGCGAAAATGCTTGTAATTAGGAGGTTGGGTGCTATTTTTGAGAAACTAAAAGACTCCTGGCATTGAATAACAGAGCATGTGAAGACAAGAAAGTAACAAGAAGATTAGAAACAGAGGGCAGAGCCAAGATGGTCCAGTAAAAGCAGAAACTTGCTAGAACTCTCCCTCAAAGCCCAGCCAAATATCTGTAAAAAATGACCCTAAACAAATTCTGGAGCTGTAGAAGTCACAGATTGATGGATTGAAGCAAATCTCTAGCACAAGACAGCCTGGAAGGTCAACATGAAGCACACAGTAGGTGCAGAGCATAGTCTGGCTTGGGGTGAGCCAGCAGAGAAGGCACCTGTGTAAACTTCTGGGGATACTTAATCTCTGGAACCTGTGAAGATTTCAAGACTTCATGATCCCAAAAGGCCAAGGAGAAAATGGAAGGTCAGTGGGAACAATCTGTAGGACCTATGTGAGAGAGTAGAGTGGTCCCATCCCAGCCTCAGGGTGGTGAAGCCCTGGGAAACCTGCAGCAGCAATAGATAAAGCTCTTGTTTCTGGAGCTCTAAGGTCAGAGATTGTAGGGTGGATCAAGCAACTGACAGTACAACTCTCCTACCCTCACTGTACACAGAGAACTACCTTGGACAAAAGACCTCAAAAGTCAAATAAATGACTGGGTAAACAAGTCCCAGGAAGGGGGAGCCTCATTTTCCTTGTAAAAATAATTCCATCACTCATCTCCATGCATTTATACTGACTTTCCTTATGATGTGGAATGAATTTTATTCTCTTTTCCATTTCACATATTTTTACATCTTTCAAAACATTCCTCCTATTACGATGGCTAACTATTACTATTTCCCTCCCTTCTAAGACTGCCTTGTATATGTTTTATATTATGTATGTAAGCTATGGAAGAACACGTACTGCTCTTATTTTGCCTTTGAATCTTCCACATCTTACTACATGTTTGGTACATAGTGGAAAGTTGTTAGATGTGTGGTGATTTGCAAATGTCTTTATACATTTTATGATATCTTAACTCCTCGTTAGTCATATGGTACAACTACTTGCATATTATCTCAATTTTTCACAAAATTATTATCTCAATTTTTCACATGAAAAAACTAAGATTTAGAGAGTTTAACAAGTCTTCTCATGATAATATATCTGAAAAAAGGCAGGGAAAGGTTTTCATTTCAAGCCTTCTTTACTTCAATTCCAACAAGTGTGGGAATGTTAGCTTAAAAGGTCAATACAAGATTCGTTCTCTGGAAATTTGAAGAGGGATAGCTCTCTTTAAGCTGAGGGAGGGGAGAGTAGTTAACATCAATAAGACACCAATATAGTAACAGCCTCAAGACTGTTTTCTCTGGAAAATTCACTACCATATTCTATTAAAACCTAATTTGAAATGGGGGGATACTTAGAGCCCTATTTGCTTTATATCAAACAAGGGTTTCTTCCTATGAAATATAAAATCCTTGAGTTTGAACAGAATTGTTGATGTTTTATTCTAATATTTTGATCTCAATTCCTAGAACACAGAATCATGCAGACATTTCAAAGGTTTTGAACTTTTCTTGAAGATTGCAGATGAAACCTTTTCACTCACTTAGGGAAATTCATCTAACCTATAACTGAAAGACTAGATCTTAGAAAATATCTTGAGATTTAATAAGGTTCAATCAATTATTCATGGATATATAGCTAGTAAGAATCTGAAAGAAGTTCATCTTCAAAATCACTTGTTAGTACTCTGCCCAATATCATATAATGCCCTAAATAGAGATTTTATCTTACCATTACATGAAGTTGTCTTAAATTATATATTATAGATGAAGGAGTGACTGAAAAAGGCAGATGAGAGGAAGAGAAAAGAGAAAAGAGAGGGAGATTCAAACAGACAGAGACAGACAAAAAGACAGACAGAGACAGAGAGAAGCAATATTATCATTGCCTGGAAGGTTATTTCTTTTTTTATTATTATTTTTATATTTTTATCTATTTTATTTTGGAATAGTGATTTTATTTTTATAAATTTATTTTTATAAAATTTATAAATTTTTTATATTTTTATAAATTTATTTATTTATTTAACTTTTTACATTCATTTTCACAAAATTTTGGGTTCCAAATTTTCTCCCCTTTTATCCCCTCCCCACACCCCAATACAGCGAACAATCTAATTTTCCCTAGCAGCAATCTGCCCTCTCTTCTGTCCTCCCTCCCTTCTCTTGTCCCCACCTTCTCTTTTGTCCTGTAGGGCCAGATGACTTTCTATTCCCCATTAACTGTATTCCTTATTTCCTAGTAGCAAGAACAATACTAAACAGTTGTTCCTAAAACTTTGAGTTGCAAATTCTTCCCATCCCTCCCTCCCCCACCCATTCCCTTTGGGAAGGCAGGCAATTCAATATAGGCCATATCTGTATAGTTTTGAAAATGACTTCGATAACAGTCATGTTGTGTAAGACTAACTGTATTTCCCTCCATCCTATCCTGCCCCCCACTGTTTCCATTCTGTCTTTTGATCCTGTCCCTCCCTGAGTGTTGACTTCAAATTGCTCCCTCCTCCCATTGCCCTCCCTACCATCATCCCCCCTGCCCTTGCTTTTCCCCTTCTCCCCCACTTTCCTGTATTGTAAGATAGGTTTCATACCAAAATGATTGTGCATTTTATTCCTTCCTTTAGTCAAATTTGATGAGGGTAAACTTCTTGTTTTTTTTTTTTTTTCTCAGCTCTCCTCTTTTTCCCCTCCACTAAAAAGTCTCCTGCTTGCCTCTTGAATGAGAGATAATTTACCCCATTCCATTTCACCCTCTTTCCTCCACTACATTTCTCTCTCACCATTTACCTTAATTTCTTTTAAGATATGGTCCCATCCTATTCAATTCACTCTGTGCTCTCTGTCTCTGTGTGTGCATGTGTGTATGCATGTGTGCGTGCATGCGCACATGTGTGTGTGTGCGTATGTGTGTGTGTGGTCCCACCAACTATACAAATACTGAAAAATTTTAAGAGTTACAAATATTGTCTTTCCATGTAGGAATGTAAACAGTTCACTTTTGGTAAGTCCCTTATGACTTCTCTTTGCTGTTTTCTTTTTCATGCTTCTTCTCATTCTTGTATTTGAAAGTCAAATATTCTTTTCAGCTCTGGTCTTTTCATCAAGAATGCTTGAAAGTCCTCTGTTTCATTGAAAGACCATATTTTCCCCTGAAGTATTATACTCAGTTTTGCTGAGTAGGTGATTCTTGGTTTGAGTCCTAGTTCCTTTGACTTCTGGAATATCCTATTCCATGCCCCTCAATCCTCTAATGTAGAAGCTGCTAGATCTTGAGTTATCCTGATTTTATTTCCACAATACTGGAATTGTTTCTTTCTAGCTGCTTGCAATACTTTCTCCTTGACCTGAGAATTCTGGAATTTGGCCACAGTGTTCCTAGGAGTTTCTCTTTTGGGATCTCTTTCAGGCAGTGATCCATGGATTCTTTCAATACTTATTTTGCCATCTGGTTGTAGAATATCAGGGCAGTTTTCCTTGATAATTTCATGGAAGATGATGTCTCGGCTCTTTTTTTGATCATGACTTTCAGGTAGTCCCATCATTTTTAAATTATCTCTCCTGGATCTATTTTCCTGGTCAGTTGTTTTTCCCATGAGATATATCACATTCTCTTCCATTTTTTCATTCTTTTGGTTTTGTTTGGGTGATTTCTTGGGTTTCTCAGAAAGTCATTAAACTCCATCTGTTCCATTCTAATTTTGAGAGAGCTATTATCTTCAGTGAGCTTTTGAACCTCTTTTTCCATTTGGCTAATTCTGCTTTTGAAAGCATTCTTCTCCTCATTGGCTTTTTGAACCTCTTTTGCCAATTGAGTGAGCCTAATTTTCAAGGTGTTATTTTCTTTAGCATTTTTTTTGGGGGTCTCCTTTAGCCAAGGTGATTGACCCACTTTTCATGTTTTTCTTGCATCTGTCTCATTTCTCTTCCCAGTTTTTCCTCCACCTGTCTAACTTGATTTTCAAAATCCTTTTTGAGCTCTTCCCTGGCCTAAGCCCACTGGACATCCACCTCGGATGTCTGGGATACAGAGGCCCTGACTTCCACATCTTTCCCTGATGGCAAACATTGTTCCTCCCCCTCGGAAATGAAAGGAGGAGAACATCATCTGTTCCCCAAGTAAGTAGCTTTCTATCGTCTTATATTTCTTCCCTTTTCTGAGCATTTTGCCAGCCAGTTACTTGACTTCTGAGATTCCCATCCACCCCTGCCTAGATCTGCCCAGCTAGTGCTTGGGGTCTGAGATTCAAATGCTGCTCCCCAGCCTCAGGGCTTTCTGTGGCTGGAGCGGCCTGCTATTCAATGTGAGCTTAAGTTCTGGTCCTGGGGTGGGGGCAGGGCCACCTCCCAAGCTCAGTTCCCTCAGGGGGCTTATGTGGAGCCATTCAGTAATGGAGTCGAGATCCTCTCTGCTCCATCAGTCTCATGCCGCTGTTGCCTCTGTCACTGCCTCTGCCTCTGCATCCCTAGGGTGCCCAAGCCACGGAGACACCCCTCTGCCCTCTTTCCCAGCCCAGAAGTCTCTCTCAGTGACCTGTAGTGCCTGTTGGTGGAGGGATCTTCATGGCCACCGGAGATTCCATCCCTGAAGCCTGCTCGAATTCTGCTCCTCTTGGTCCACGAGGCCAGGGCAGCGCAGGGGTGGGCTCTGCTGTCCGATGCATGACGGACCCCTGGGGATGGCTTTCCAGGGCTCTCTGGAACGGAAATCTCTTCCACTGTGTTTCTGCACAGCTTGCACTGCCCTAGATTTGTGGGGAATTCTTTTTACAGAAAATTTATGGGTTGTTGGTTCGGAGCTAGCATACATGACCTCTTTCTACTCTGCCATCTTGGCTCCTCCCCATAAAGAGGTACTTTTTAATAATTTTGTTCGTGCAATTAATATTCCTGTTTTTAAAGGTGTATTCCAAAGCAATTTCATACTTTTTTGCATGTTTAAGCTTTTCATTCTACTGTGTTATTAAAATGATTGCTTTATTTTACAGAATAAAAATAAACAAATGAAAACCAAATCAAACAATGAAGAAAAATTGAATATTAATTATCTCATCAGAAAAACAACTGTCCCTGGAGAACAGAGGAGAGATAATTTAAGAAATTGTCAAGGAAAACTGCCCTGAAATCTTCAACATGGAGAGGAACATAGAAATTCCAAGGATCCATTAATCACCTCCTGAAAGTTATGTCTAAATGACAATTCTCATAAAAATTATGGTCAAACTCCTGCTCATTCTGGTAAATGAGACAACATACCAAGCAATTAAAAAGAAATCATACAAATATTCTGAAGGCACAGTAGGATCACACAAAATTCAGCAATTTCCATTTTAGAGGAGTGAGGAACTTGAAAGATGATGTTTTGGAAAGCCAAGGAGAAAGGGTTACAGTCAAGAAGAATTCATACAGTAAAAGAGTATAATCATTCGGAAAATGAGGGGATCCTTAAATGGAATTAACAACAACAAAAAATAATTGAAAGCTGCAGGTGAAATGACCATGATTCATTAGAGAATTTAACATTAAAATGCAATATTCAAATATAGTGAGAAGAATGAAAAGACGACCATTAAAGAAATATCATAAGGGATTTAAGATGTACATATGTATGTGTATGTATGTTTGCGTGTTTATATATATATATATATATATGTATATATATATATATATATATATAATGAAGTAATGAGTTTGTGTAGGTGGGTGTATGTACACACACATAGATAGATAGATAGATAGATAGATAGATAGATAGATAGATAGATAGATAGATAGATAGACAGACAGATAGATAGATATCTAACTACCAAAATCATCAATACTGATATTGCTAACCTGGTTCATTTAACATGACTACAGACAAAGTGGTGTGGAGAATCCAGGAAATTGCTTGACCTCTTCCAAGGTTTCCCCAGAAACAATGTTATTTCAAACCTCTTCTAATATCAATAATATTAGAACCTATAGTTATAGAACCTACAGGGAGATGGAATGAAGCTATTTCCACTTAATATTACTTAGAAGGACTTAAGGACAGATATCTTTCTCTTTGGTAAAAGAGGAGTGCTATCCAGTTCAGGTGCCATCTAGGCAAGCCTGTAGGTGGCTCTTTGCCATAGCAGAGATCAAAAACAGAGGCCCCTAGATCCTGACCTAGCAGGCTTTTCTCAGAGGAATCCAGGTACTGGATTCTAGCCTCTAGCACAAGTACAGCAGAAAAACTGCCACTCTCAGAAGCTCAGCACAACTGGCACAATTAGGTCAAGTAACCCCAGTGCACTCTGCAAGCTGCTAGCACCTGAGGCACCGGTAAACAAAGGTAACAACCAAGCTTGTGGTCCCCAGCACAAGAAAATTGGGACCGTGATCTCTGTGTCTCAGAAACAGAACTCAATTTAAAAGTCATGTAATAGGCAAAAAAAAAAAAAAAAAAAGCACAAAAGTGAACAAGAAGCAATAAAGAACCTTGAGCATAGAAAGTTACTTTGGTGACAGGGGAAAGCAAAACACAAACTAAAAATGGGACAACTTTGTACATGTACATGTATATATGTGTGTGTGTGCATAAATATATATATTATTATATATTATATAAATGTATATACACACACACATATACACATTCATTCTCACACATATATGTGCATGTGTATACATCTATATGCACGTATGCATACACACATAATGCATTCTTATGTGTGTATATGTATATATGTGGTATGTAATATGTGTATGTGTGTATGTATTTATATATATATATAGTTACACACATAAATGCATAATGTATATAAGTATGTGTGTATAAATTTATATGCATTTATGCATACCTACTTGTGTACATATGCACATGTACCTATATACATACATACACACACATCCCAAAACCTCAAAGAGGAATTTGAATTAGTCTCCAGTTCAAAAAACAATCATGAAAGAGCTCAAAAGCTATTTTAAGAGTCAAATACGAGAGATAGAGGGAAAATTGAAGAGAGAAATGAGAGGTATGCAAGACAGGATCAATAGATTGGAAAATAAAGGACAAAAATTGACTGAAGAAAACAATTCTTTGAAAAATACAATTGGCCAAATTAAAGAAATAATTAAATGAGAAAAACAAGTCCTTAAGAAGAATTGGCCAAATGGAAAAGTAGGTACAAAAGCTAACTGAAGAAAATGCTTCCTTAAAAATGAGAATAGGTGAAGAGGAAGCTAATGACTCTATAAGACATCAAGAATCAGTCAAATAAAATCAAAAGAATCAAAAAATAGAAGAAAATATAAACTACTTTTACTGGAAACACAATTGATCTGAAAAACAGATCCAGAAAAGGTAATATAAGAATTATTGGACTAGTAAAAGCCATGATCAAAAAAAGAGCTTGGACAGTCTCTTTCAAGAAAATATCAACAAAACTACCATTATATCCTGGAATAAGAGGGTAAAATTTTCATTGAAAGAATCTAACTCCTGAAACAGATCCCAAAATGAAAATTCCTACATTCCTATTATTGTGACCAAAATTATATAATATCATAGTCAAATTCCAGAATTATAAGGTCATGGAGAAAATACTGCAATCAGCCAAAAAGAACCAGTTTAAATAATGTTGAGTCATAGCCTAGATTACCCAAGATTAACACCTTCTACTTAAAGGATCAGAGGGCAAGAAATATGGTCATCTAGAAGGCAAAGGAACTGAAATTACAATTAAGAATCAACTATGCAGCAAAACTAAGCATAATTGTTCTTGTAAAAATGGCCATTCAATGAAATAAGGGCCTTTTGATCATTCTTGATGGAAAAAAACCAGAACTGAATAGAGAATTTTATCTTCAAATACAAGAATTAAGGGAACGTATAAAAAGGTAAATCAGAAAGATAAATTAAAACTTGCTATTCAACAAGGATAAAATATTTGCAACAAGGATAAAATATTTCCCTACATGGCAAGATGTTACTTTTAATTGTTGAGAACTGTGTCTTTATTAGGGAAGTTAGAAAGGGTATATAGACATGTGGTGTGGATATAAGTCGACTTTGATGTGATAAGAAAAAATTAAGGTGGCAGAATAATATTGAGAGAAGTCGAAAGAGAGAGGCAGATTAGAGTAAATTACATGACATGAAGATGCACAGAAGACCTATTACAGAATAAAGAAGGGAGCGGGCTGAGCATTGTTTGAAACTTACTGTCTTTGGATTTTGTTCAAAGAGGGAATAAAAACATATTAAGATGGGTATAGAAGTCAACGTTACCCTATAAGGGACTAAAAGGAGAAAGGGAAAACAAAAAGAAGAGGGACAAGGAGAAGGAAGGAAAGAAGTAGTAAGAGAAAAGGGAAAGTAAAGGGAAGGCACTGATAAAAAGGAGGGCAGATTAAAGGAGGGAGCAGCCAGAAGGAAAAAAAAATAAACACTACTCAGGAGAGAAAGTGTGAAATGAGAGAGAAAAGAATAAATGGGGGAACTAGGAGGTAGAGAAAGACGCAGATAGTAATCATAACTCTAAATGTTAATGGGATGAAATATCCCATTAAAAAATAAGTGGAAACCAAATTGGATTAAAAACTATAATCATACAATATGATAATCACAAGAAACACATATGAAGTATTGAGATACATACAGAGTAAAAATGAAAGGCTGGAGCAGAGTACATTATGTCTCACCTGAAATTAAAAAAAAAAATAAAAAGACACGGGTAGGAATCATAATTTCACACAAAGCAAAACCATAACTAGATCTAAACAAAACAGATAAAGAAGAAAGTGCATCACATTAAAAGCTAAACTATGAATTAATATCAACATTACGCATATATGCAAGAAGTGGCTCAGCATTCAGATTCATAGAGGAAAAGTTAAGTGAGTTTACAGGAAGAAATATACAGCAAAACTGTAGTATTGGAGGCTCTGAACCTTACCCTCTCCAAATAAGACAAATATAACCACGAAATAAGAAGGAAGAAGTTAAGGAAGTTAATAGAATTTTAGGAAAGTCAGATATGTTAGACCTCTGGAGAAAACTGAATGCGGGGGGGAGGTCAAGGAGGCAGAGCCAAGATATCACAATAGAAGGACAGACCAGCTCTAGCTCTCCCTCTGTAGTCCTTAAGATACCTGTAAAATGACTCTAAACAAATTCTAGTGCTGCAGAAACCAAGAAATGGAAGAGTGAAATACATTTCCAGCCAAAGGCAGCCTAGAAGGCCAATAAGAAAGGTCTATCAGACTTGGAACAGAGCACAGCACGGCATGGACCCCATGCAACAGACAGGACTGGAGCAGGCTTTACAGCATTGAGTCATGGATGACTGCTTCAAGTTCCGGGTTTTTCAACCCACAAACAATAAAGACAATTTCAAAAGTCAGTAAGAAAGCTCTGAGGAGAGCATTGTCAAGGCCAGCCTAAGCCCCAACACCAGCCTCAGGGTGGCAACAGCCACTTCTGGAGCCCTCAATCTAAACACCCTGGGGAAATCGATTAGCTGATCTGGGTCTCAGTCCAGAGTGGTGGTCCTGGGGTGAGGTGGAATAGTGGAGTGACGGAACTGGTGTTGGCTGTGGAGAGTGAATCCTACTCGCAGTTCCAGGGAAGAAACGAGTCCTTTATATTGTTTGCAGACAAGAGTACAAGCAGGAGTGAAGTAAACTCCTCTCCCTTGATAGAATCACCCTGGAAGAAATGAGAACTCACAGGTCCCTAGAGAGAGCTCAGAGAGCAGCTGCACAAAACTTCTGAAGCCCAGGGTATACCCTCCACTTGACAAAGGGCCTAAAAGTCAAGGAAGTGACTGGGGAATGATCCAAAACGGTAAAAATAAGACTAGGGAAGGTTACTTTCTTGATAAAAATGTATTTTCTTGCATCCTTTCAGATGAAGAAGAGCAAAGCATAGCCTCAGAGGAAGGGAACAAGGTTAAGACTACTATATCCAAAACCTCCAAAATACATGCAATGGTATCAGGCCACGGAGAGCTCAAAAATGATTTTGGAAACCAAGTAAAAGATATGGAGGGAAAATTTGGAAGAGAAACGAGAGTGATGAAAAGAAACCATGAAAAATGAGTAAAGAGCATTCTAAAGAAGACCCCCCCAAAATGGTGAAGAAAATAACAACTTAACAATAAACTAACCCACATGGCAAAAGAGGTCCAAAAAGTCAACGAGAAGAAGAATGCTTTACAAAACAGAATTGGTCAAATGGACAAAGAGGTTCCAAAACTCACTGAAGATAATAATTCTTTAAAAATTAGAATGAAGCAGATTGAAATTAATGACTGTATTAGAAACCAAGAAATTATAAAACAAAACCAAAAGAATGAAAAAAAATAGATGTCAATGTGAAATATCACA
Source organism: Bettongia penicillata ogilbyi (assembly GCA_023548195.1). NCBI lineage: Eukaryota > Metazoa > Chordata > Mammalia > Diprotodontia > Potoroidae > Bettongia > Bettongia penicillata. The sequence goes on from JAJHZJ010000344.1 coordinate 2,680,926, forward strand.
TTCGAAAAACAACTGACCTGGAAAAATGATTGAGGAGACATAATTTAAAAAATTATTGATCTACCTAAAAACAACGATCAAAAAAAAGAGCCTACATGTAATCTTCCAGGAAATTATCATGGAAAATTGCCTGATATTCTAAAACAAGAGAGTGAAATAAAAATGGAAATAATTCATCAGTCCATTCCTGAAAAAGACCCCAAAGAGGGAACTCCCAGAATTACTGTAGCCAAATTTTCAGAGTTCCCAGGTCACGGCAACATATCTCAAGAAGGCAGAAAGAAACAATTTGAGTACTGTTGAAATACAATCAGAATAACAAAGGATTGAAAGGCTTGAATATGATATTCCAAAGGTCAAAGGAAAAGGTGTTAAAACCAAGAATCACCTGCTCAGGAAAACAGTGTAATATTTCAATGAAAAAAAATGGAATTTCATTGAAATAAAGAACATCGAAGTATTCTTGTTGAAAAAGACCAGAGTTGAATAAAAAAAATTACTTTCAAAAATAAGAAATCAAGTGTTTTGTAACTGTGATTACATAGGTCCCTGGGTTTTATTTTCGCAGGTAGACTCGCAAATATTTTATAGTGTCTACCGTAACTTCAAATGGGATTTCTCTTTCTATCTCTTGTTGTTGGAACTTTGTCAGTAACACATAGAAATGCAGAAGACTTCTGTGGGTTTATTTTGTAACCTACAACTTTGCCAGTTATTTATTGTCTCAAGTAGATTTTTCCTTGATTCTCTGGAATTCTCTGAGTACATCATCATATCATCTGCAAAGAACAATAACTTAGTTTCTTCTGTGCCTATTCTAATTCCTTCCAATTCTTTTTATTCTCTTATTGCTACAGCTGACATTTCTTTTTACCATATTGAATGACAGTGATGATAATGGACATCCTTGTGTCACCCCTGATCTTATTGGAAATAACATCTAGCTTATCCCCATTGAATAAAATGGTTGCTGAAGCTTTTAGGTAGATACTGCTTACTATTTTATGGAAAATTCCATTTATTCCTATGTTCTCCAGTATTTTCAATAGGAATAGGTGTTGTAATTTGTCAAAGGCTGTTTTCTGCATCTATTGATATAATCATGTGATTTCTGTTAGTTTTGTTGTATATAAGATCAATAATATTATCAGTTTTCCTACTCTTGAACTAGCCATGAATTCTTGGTATATATTCTACATAGATGTAATGTATTATTCACATGATAAGTTGCTGAACTCATTTTACTAAAATTGTATTCATTACAGAAACTGGTCTATAATTTCTTTTCTCTGCTTTGTCTCTTCCTGGTTTAAGTATCAAAACCATATTCGTAATCATAAAAAAGAATTGTAGAAGACTCCTTCCCCAATTTTCTCAAAAAATATTGGAATTAAATATTCTTGAAATGCTTGATAGAACTCACTTGTGAAACGATTCAACCATGGAGATTTTTTCCGAGGTAGTTCACTGATGAGGTATTCAATTTCTGTTTCTGAGATGGGGTTATTTAGCTGTTAAACTTGAGCTTCTGTTAATCTGGCAATTTTTATCTTTTACAATAAACACCTATCTTTTACAATAAACACCTATTTAGACTGGCGAATTTATGTGCATACAGTTGGACAAAGTAACAGTAATACTGTTTTAGTTTCCTCTTCATTGGAGGGTGAGTTCAGCCATTTCATTTTTGATGTTGGGTAATTTGGTTTTCTTCTTTCTTTCTTTTATTCAAATTGATCAATTGTTTACCAATGTTATTGAGTTTTTTTCATAAAACCAAATCTGAGTTTTATTTATTAGTTCAATACTTTTCTGAATTTCAATTTAATTAATTTATCCTTTGGTTTTCATTTTTTCTAGTTTGGTATTTACTTGGGGACTTTGAATTTGTTATTTTTTGACCTTTTTCAGCTGCAATGCCCAATTCATTGATCCCCCTTTTCTCTATTTTATTCATGCAGGGCATTCAAAGACATAAAAACTTCCCCTAAAACTGGTTTTGGAGTTATCTCCATAAAATTTGGTAGGTTGTCTTATTATTGTCATTCTCTTAAATGAAGGTGTTGATTGCCTCCATGGTTTCTTCTTTAACCCACTCCTTGTTTGATCTTAAATTGTTCAGTTTCCAATGAATTTTTGGTTTATATTTCCATGCCCTTTGATTACATATAAGTTTCATTGCATTACTATCTGAGAAGGATGCATTGACAATCTCTCCCTTTTTGCACTGGATTGTAAGGTTTTTATGCCTTTTTACGTGGTCAATTATTTAATATCCCATGTACCCCTGAGAAAAATGGGTATGTTCTTTTTAATCACCATTCAATTTGCTCCACAGACCTTGTGACATCTACCTCATACTGAGTTTTATTCACCTCCTTAACATCTTTTCTTATTTATTTTGAGGTAGATTTATAAAGTTCAGAGAGGGGGGAGGTTGAAGTCCCCGACTAATATTGTTTTCCTCTCTATTTCTTCCTGTAAATCCCTAAATTTCTTCTTTAAAAATTGGAATACTGTATCACTTTTAACATATATGATTACTAATGATATTACTTTGTTGTTTATGGCGACTTTTAGCAGGGCATACTTTCCTTGCATATGTATTTTCGTTAGATCTGTTTCTGCATTTGCTTTATCTGAGATTAGGATGGCTACCCTTGCTTTATTTGTACATCAGGTGGAGCTCAAAATATTCTGCTCCAAGCGGTTTACATTTGATCTGTGTATGTATGCCCCCATTTCAAGTGTATTTTTGTCAACAATATGTTGTTTGGATTATGATTTTTAATCCATTCTACTATCTGTCTCAGTTTTAGGGGAGAGGTTATCCCATTCATATTCATAGTTATGATTACTGTGTTTTTTTCCTCCAGCACCTCTCCCCTTGTGGATGCTTTTGCGCTCTCCCTTCTCCCTTCCGCTTCACAATAGAGTTCTAATTTTTGACCACAGCCTCCCCTTAATCTTCTCTCCCTTTTTCAGCCCCCTTCCCTTTTAATCCCCTTCTACCTTACTACTTCTTCCCTCCCTTTTAGCCTCCCCTCACTTTTCTTTTCCCCTTTCCTCTCAAACTGCCTATGGAACTAATTGCATTTCTGTACTTAAACTGAGTTTGTCATACCCTCCTTGAATCCAATCAGATGAGAGTACCTCTCAGGCAATGTTCATCTCCCTCCTCTCTATACTTCTACTGTAATATATTCTTGTGCCTCTTTTTGTGATGAAATTTCTTTTTTTCTGCCTCTTCCTTTTCACACCTCCCATTACAGTCCCTCCATACCCTTAAATCACCTGTGTTATCATCAAATCATTAAATTTATACCAAATCCCTCTATCTATGTATATACCTCTACATTTCATAATAAATACACATTTCATAATAAATATTAAGATCAACAAGTATCATCTTCCCTTATAGGAATGTAAACAATTTGCCCATGTTGGGGCAACAATATTTTTCCCCTGTTTACTTTTTTATGCCTCTCTTGAGACCTGTATTTGAAGATCACATTTCTATTGAATTCTGTCCTTTTTATCAGAAAGGTCGGCAATTCCCTTATTTCATTGAATGTTCATCTCCTTATCTGAAATATTATGCTAAACTTTTGATGGGTAACTGATACTTTTTTGTAGTCCCAGCTCCTTTGCCTTACAGAATATTGTATTCCAATTTCTTTGATCTTTTCATGTAAAAGCTGCAAGCTCCAGTGTGATCCTGACTGTAGTTCCTTGATATTAGTATTATTTATTTCTGGTTGCCTGCAGTTATTTTCTCCTCTACTTGATAGTTCTGGAATTTGGCAAAGATGGTCCTTGGGGGTTTTTAATTTGGGGGTCCCTTTCAGGAGGTCAATGAAGGATTCTTTCGATGACTATTTTGTCCTCTAGGTCTAGAACTTCTGGGAAATTTTCCTTGATGATTTCTTGGAAGACATTTTCCAGGCCCTTTTCTTCATCATGACTTTCTGGTAGGCCAATAATCCTTAAATTTTTCTCTCCTGGATCTATTTCTCAGGGCAGTTGTTTTTCTAATTAGATATTTTACATTTTTCTTCTGTATTTCACTCTTGAGATTCTGTTTGACTCATTCTTTATGTCTCATGGATCCTTTAGCTTTTACTTGTCCAATTCTATTTTTTTACCAAATTGTTTTCTTCAACTAACTTTTTACATCTTTTCCATCTGCCAAATTGTTCCTTTAAAGGCATTATTTTCACAAGTTAAGTTTTGTACTTTCCTTTCCATTTGTGGAACCTTCCTTTTAATTTTTTCTGTGATTTCTTTTTTCATATTTTCAAACCCATTGGTCAGTTTTTCTTCTATTTCTCTAATTTGTGTTTTAACATCCTTCATGAGCTCATTCAAGAAGGCTCTTTGTGCTCCAGATCAGTTCATATTTCTTTCTGAAATTTCAGATGGGAGTACAGTCTCCATGCCAACCTCTTTGGTATTTTTGTTTTGCTCCTTGTTGCCACAGAAAGAATCTCCTGTCTTTTCTTTTATGCTTTGCTCCTTACTCATGAAAATAACTCTTTTATTGGTTATCAAAGGAGATCTCTGGGTCTGTGGCACAGGAAGTTCCATCCCATAGTTTTTGTGCCTAAAATTTAAGGCATTGTGTGTTGTGGTCTCCAGTTCCTTCAGCCAGAAGCTAAAATGCTGCAACTTACCCTGATGATGACCTGGCTAGTGTTGAAAAGCAGTGGCAAAGTGAGATATTTTTGGGTTTCCCCTGCAGTTACCCTAGAGCTAGTTCCTTAATTGTAGGAGAGGTGTGGTTTTGACCCCTCTGCTGAGCTAGAACATAGACAAGCTCAGCAGTCTGTCCTACAGTCTTACAGCTTCCCCTGGGGTAGGCAGATGCTGGCTTAACCTCCCTGTGGCTCAGAATATTCTCCTGGTTTGTTCAGGTGGGGCAGTCTTGGAGAGCTTTGATTCTGCACTGGTAGTCCTTCAGCCACAGCAAGAGGACCCCTCTTAGAAATCTTTCTAGCCTCAACAAGTTAAGTTGCTATACCAATTTAGCCATTCCTACTCTTCCAGGGTATTTCTCTGGAGATATTCTCTGGGGGTCCTCAAGGGCACCAACGGGATGGAGATAGTAATTACCATCCACTATGCTAGCTTGATTCTTGGGACTGGAAATCAGGGTCAGATCTAAGTAAGTAGAAAAACATCAGTTGCTCGTGGGTGGGGCCGAGTCAATATAATAAAAAATGATAATTCTACCTAAACTAATTTACTTATTCAGTGCCATCCCCAATCAAACTACCACATAATTATTTTGTAGAGTTAGAAAAAGTAACATCAAAATTTATCAGAAGAACAAAATGTCCAGAATTTCAAGGGAATTAAATAAAAAAAAAGCACTAGAGAAAGTGTCCTATTTCTATCAGATCTCAAATTGCATTATAAAGCATCAATTATCAAAACCATTTGGTACTAGCTAAGATACAGAAGGGTATACCAGTGGAATATGTTAAGTACCGAAGATACAGTCATCAACGAATATAGCAACCTACTGTTTGATAAACACATGGATCTTAGGTTCTGGCACAAGAACTAACTATTCAACAAAAATTTCTGGGAAAACTGGATAACAATGTCACAGAAACTACAATATACCAATGCTTGACACCATAAACAAAAAGTCCCAAATGGGTACATGACCTGGGTTATAAAGATTGATACTATAAACAAATTTGTGGAGCAAGGAATATGATATTCATCAAATTTATGGAGAATGGAAGAATTTTTGAGGTAAACAAGAGATAGAAAGGATTATGAATGTGTAATTTTGATTACACAAAATTGAAACATTTTTTGTACAAGGAAAACCAATGCTACAAATATTAAGACAAAGCAGAAAACTGAGGAAGAATTCTTGCAACTAGTGACTGTGATAAAAAAAACCTCATTTCTAAAATATGTAGGAGAACTGAGTCAAATGTACAAGAATAGAAGTCATTCCCCAATTGATAATTGGTCAAAGGAATAAATTGATAAATGGTAAAAGATATCAGAGGAAGAAATGTTAGCCATATATAATCATTTGAAAAAATGTTCTAAAAAAATAAATAAATAAATCACTATTGATTAGAAAGTTGCAAATCAAAACAACTCTGAGGTGCCACATCACACCTATCAGATTGGATTAACATGACAAAACAGTAAGATGAGAAATGTTGAAAAAGATGTGGAACAGCTGGAACACTAATTCGTTGTTGATGGAGATGTGAACTGATCCAACCATTCTGGAGAGCAATTTAGAACTATGCCCAAAGGGCCAAAAAATGTGTATACCTTTTGACCCAGCAATATTGTTTCTAGGATTATATCCCCAAGAGATCATAAAAATGAGAAAGGGTCCCCATATGTAGTAAAATATTTATAGCAGTTCTCTTTGTGTTGGTCAAAAACTGAAAATCAAGGAGTTTACCCTCCAACTGGGGAATGGTTGAACAAATTGTGGTATATGAATGTAATAGAATGCTATGAAGCTATAAGGAATGATGAACAGGAAGATTTCAGAGAGACCTCAAAAAGACTTATAGGAATTGATGCTGAGCAAAAGGAAGAGAACCAGGAGAACTTTGTAGACAGCAATAACCACAGTGTGAGAAGGTTTTTTGTTTGTTTGTTTGTTCTGGGTTGTTTTTTTTTTTTTATTTTTTTATTTATTTTTTTTTTTTTTGTAGACTTAGTACTTCATTGCAATTCAAGGACTTAAAAAATTGTCATTGGTCTCTTATGACAAAATGTCTTCCATACCCAGAGAAAAAAACATGGAATTCAATCTCAGAATGCCCCTTATAATTTTCTTTTGTATTACGTTTTGGTGTGCTTCATGATTTCTCCCATTCATTTTATTTTTTCTACACAGCATGACTATAGTGAAAATGTGTTTAATAGGAATGTATGTTTAGGACCTATATAAAATTTTATGACATCTCAGGGAGGGAGGAATGAAGGGAGAGGGGAAGGAGGGAAAGTTAAGGGAAAATAATCTAAGTTACATTGAAGTGATATTGAAGTGATTGTAGAACACTGAAAACATTGAATAAAGAAAAAATTAAATTAAATTTAAAAAATAAGGATCAAGAGAATAGTGGAAAGCTCAAAGTGAAAGAGAAACTTTAAATAACCTTTTAAAATTGAACTGTTTACTTTCCCACATGAGAAGAAGTTGTTTGCAACTTATGAAAGCACATACATATGCATAAATAAATAGCATTAATGTGTATACACATGTATATATACATATATATACATGCAGGTATATACACATGCATGTATATATGCATATGTAAATCTATGAATATATCAATGTGTGTATATGCGGGCACAGGCTGAGCTAAATATGAAGGGAGAATGGCTCTAAAAAATAAAATTTACTGTTGAGTAGAATGTACTAAGAGTAAGAGAAAGTGTGAGGTTGAATGTAGCAAATCATCTCACATTAAAGAGGTAAGAAAGACCTATTATAATGTAGGGGAAGAGGGGGTAGATGAAAGGAAGCAAGTGAGCCTTACTCTCATGGGATTTGGCTTAAGGAGGGAGTAACACACACTCAGTTGAATATGGAAATTTATTTAATGCTTCAGGAGAGCAACAAGGAAGGTGGTGGGAGAGGGTAGATGATTGAAGGAACAGCAAATTGGGGAAAGGGAGAACCAGAAGCAAACATTGTTGGAGGGACAGGTCAAAGGAGGGGATTTAATAAAATGAGGGCAGGATAGGATAGAGGGAAATGTGGTTAATAATTCACAACATAACAATTATGGGAGTGTTTTGTATGGCTACACATGTATCACCTACATTGAATTGTTTATGTTCTCAATGTAGGCGGATGCAGAAGGAGGAAATGAGAGAATACGGAACTCAAAGCTTTAAAAATAATTGGTAAAAATTGTTTTAGCATGCAACTGGAAAATAAGACAAGCATGCAATGGTGTATATATCTATCTTGCCCTACTGGAAAATAGAGTGGAAGAGGATAGAAGAATGGAGGTAATTGAAAGGAGGACAAATTGGAAAATGGGGTGGATGGGGGTGCATGCTGTCCTGGAGTGGGAGATGGGAAGATAATTTTGAATTCAAATTCTTGTGGAAGTGAACGTTGAGAACTAAAAAGTAAATAAGTAGAATATTAAAAAAATAAAATTTCAAAATTGCTACTAAGGAAAAAAAAATAAAACCAAATGGGAATAGAAAGAATATTTTTTTTTCTCAATGTCACATGGGACTTAAAAAACATTTGCCATATATGAGAGCATAGAAACCTCACAGTCCAATGCAAAAAGGTAGTAATATTAAGATCATGCTGTAATAAAAATTATGTGTAAAAAATGTAAGGTAAGGTAAGATAGACCAAAAATTCATTGGAAAATAGTCTAATCCTGTGGAATGAGTGCGTCAAACAACAAATCATAGGAACAATCAGTAATTTCGTTAAAGAGAATGACAATGAGACAACATACTAAAATTTATGGGATGAAGTCAAAGCAATGATTCCTGTAAATTTTATAACTTTAAATGTTTTACATGAACAAAGTGGCAAACTAGGATTTCAGTGATTTGGGCATTCAAGTAAAAAGCTACAGAAACATCAAATTAACAATATGAAATTAAATATCAAATTAAAAACTCTGAAAATCAAATGAGAGATTAGTAAAATTGAAAGTAAGAAAAACTATTGAAATAATAAAAAACTGAGAACCAGTTTTATGAAAAAAAATAGTTAAACCTTTTACTATCTTAATTTTTAAAGAAAGAAAGAAGAAAACCAAATTGCCAGAATCAAAATTGAAAAGGGTGAATTCACCTCCACTGAATAGGAAATTAAAGCAATAACTAGGAGTTATCACTGAAGTAGAAGCCAAAAAAATCTCACAATAGAAGTGAAATGAATGAGAATTTTCAAAAATACTAATTGCCCATATTAGAGAACAGGAAATAAAATATTGATTAATAAAATACCCCAATTCAGTAAAAAAAAAACAGAAAGAACCATCAAGAAACTACCGAAGAAAAAAAATCTCCAGCCTAACATGGTCATTACAAGTGAATCTTAACAAACATTGAAACTGTGTAAACTGCTTGGAAAAAATGCACAAAGAAGAAGTCTTAACAAAAGTTTATTGTGAATGAATATGAAGTTTGATACCTAAATGAATCAAAATGAAAAATGACTCAGCATTTTGTTAAAGGAGATTCAGTAATGAAAAATGCTGAAGAAAATAACACCTTCATAATAGAATAACCCAAATGGTGAAAGAGATCCAAAAAGTCAATGAGGAAAAGGATGCCTTAAAAAAGCAGAATTTGTCAAAAGGAAAAGGAGCTCCAAAATCTCACTGAAGAAAAACTTTCTTAAAAATTAGAATATAGAAAATGGAATCCAATGACCTAAGGAGAAATCACGAAATTATGGAGAAAAGTCATAAAAATGAAAACAAAATAGGATAAAATTTGAAATGTCTCACTGGAAAAAGAACTGACTAAGAAAATACATCAAAGAGAAATACTTTTAAAATATTTGGACTACCTGAAAGGCATAACTTAAAAATAAAGAGCCTAAGCATCATCTTTAAAGAAATTATCAGTAAACACTGCCCTGCTATTCAAGAACCAGAGGGCAAAAATAGAAACTGAAAGAATGTATTGATCATCTCCTGAAAGAGATTCCAAAGTGAAAACTGTAAGGAATATTATAGATAAATTCCAGAGTTCCCAGGTCATGGAGAAAATATTGCAAGCAGCCAGAAATAACCAATGTAAATATCATGCAGCCCTAATCAGGATAACAAAACATTTAGCAGCTTCTACATTAAAGTATCAAAAGGCCTGGAATATGATATTCCAAAAGTCAAAGGAGCTACGGTTACAACCAAGAATCACTTGCCCTGCCAAACTTAATATAATCTATGAGGGGAAAAATTGATACTCAGTGGGATAGGGGAATTTCAGTGATTGTTGAGAGAAAGCAACAGATAACAAGAAAATTTGACTTCGATACAGAAGATTTAAGAGAAGTATTAAAAGTTAAATAGGAAAGAGAACTCCTGAGGGGGGGGGAGGGAGAGGGAGAGGGAGAGGAGGAGGGAGAAAGGGAGAGGGAGAGAGGGAGAGAGAGAAGGCTGGAGGGCACAAATGTGAGTTAAATATGAAGGGTTGATATCTAAAAAGTGAAATTAAGTAATGAGACAGGAATGTACTATAAAAAGGAGAAAGGGAGAGGGAGAAAGGAATAAATTTTCTAATATAAAAGAGGCACAAAAAGCTTTTACAATGTAAAGGAAGAATGAGAAGATGAGAGGGAGTGAGTGAACCTTACTCTCGTAA
>JAJHZJ010000344.1:2693772-2858039 GCA_023548195.1 Bettongia penicillata ogilbyi
GAGGTGAATAGAAAGGGATGGTACTGAAGTAAATAAAATCAAGTGGGGAGAGAGGAACATATTGAGTGGAGAAAGGGAGAAATGGAATTCGGCAAATTGTCTCATAAAAAAAGACTAGAAAATGCTTTTTCAATGGAGGCGTAAAGGGGAAGATGAGAGGGAAAAAGTGAACTTCACTCTCATCACACTTGACTTAAGGAGGAAATAACCTGAACACTCAATTTGACACTACAGAATTCATTGTGAGGAATTGTTTTAAAGCTGTTTGGAGGGGGTATTTTAGGGAAATCAGGTGTGTCCCTACCTTTACTTTGTCATCTAAGCTGTGCCTAGGTCTAATATTTATAGATTTCCACATAGACATAAATGTAATCTAAGCCAAGAGAGAAAAATAACAGAAATAACAAAAAAAAGTACCAAGGTTGACTAAATCCTAAAACACAAAAAAGAGTTACCATGAGAGGAATGAGAGTCAACAGAGGAAACCACAGAAATTGGAGGAGATATAAAATAATAATACAATGATGGATGCAAAAAAAATCACAAGAACCAGAGAATATTGTTAAGAAGCTAACACTAAGAAGCATTAATAATATAATTTAATCAAAGAATAAAACAATAGGCATGTAGTTTGGGAATAAGAATATAATAATTCAATTTTATTTTTAAAGTTTATTTGTTGTCGGTCTTCAGCATGTGCTTCCATAAATTTTCTTTCTTTTTTTTAAAATTTTATTTATTTATTTTTTTACATTCATTTTCACAAATTTTTGGGTTCCAAATTTTCTCCCCTTTTATCCCCTCCCCCACCCCAATACCACAAGCAATCTAATTTTCCCTATCTCCAATCTGCCCTCTCTTCTGTCATCCCTCCCTTCTCTTGTCTCCATCTTCTCTTTTCTCCTGTAGGGCCAGATGACTTTCTATTCCTCATTAACTGTATGTCTTCTTTCCTAGTAGCAACAACAATACTAAACAGTTGTTCCTAAAACTTTGAGTTCCAAATTCTCCCCATCCCTCCCTCCCCACCCATTCCCTTTGGGACGGCAGGCAATTCCATATAGGCCATATCTGTGTAGTTTTGCAAATGACCTCCCTGATAGTCGTGTTGTGTAAGACTAACTGGATTACCATCCCTCCTAACCTGCCCCTCATTGTTTCTCTTCTGTCTTTTGATCCTGTCCCTCCCCAAGTGTTGACTTCAAATTGCTCCCTCCTCCCTTTGCCCTCCCTTCCATCATCCCCCCCCTTGCAATATCTCCTTCTCCCCCACTTTCTTATACTGTAAGATACGTTTTCATACCAAAATGAGTGTGCATTTCACTCCCTCATTTAGTCAAATGTGATGAGGGTAAACTTCTTGTTTTTGTTTTTTTTTTTCTCAGCTCTCCTCTTTTTCACTCCACTAAGAAAAACTCCTACCTGCCTCTTAAATGACATACAGTTACCCCCTTCCCTTTCCCTCTCTTTCCTCCCCCTACATTTCTCTCTCACCATTTACCTTAGTTTCTTTTAAGGTATGGTCCCATCCTATTCAGTTCAATCTGTGCTCTCTATCTCTGTATGTGTGTGCATTTGTGTATGTGTGTGTATGCATGTACATGTGTGTGTGTGGTCCCACCAACTACCCAGATACTGAAAAGTTTTAAGAGTTAGAAATATTGTCTTTCCCTGTATGAATGTAAGCAGTTCACTTCTGGTAAGTCCCTTAAGACTTCTCTTTCCTGTTTCCTTTTTCATGCTTCTTCTCATTCTTGTGTTTGAAAGTCAAATTTTCTTTTCAGCTCTGGTCTTTTCATTAAGAATGATTGAAAGTCCTCTGTTTCATTGAAAGACCATATTTTCCCTTGAAGTATTATACTCAGTTTAGCTGGGTAGGTGATTCTTGGTTTGAGTCCTAGTTCCTTTGCCTTCTGGAATATCCTATTCCACGCCCTTTGATCCCTTAATGTAGAAGCTGCTAGATCTTGGGTTATCCTGATTGTATTTCCACAGTACTGGAATTGTTTCTTTCTAGCTGCTTGCAAGATTTTTTCCTTGAGCTGGGAGTTCTGGAATTTGGCCACAATGTTCTGAGGAGTTTCTCTTTTTGGATCTCTTTCAGGTGGTGATCGATGGATTCTTTCAATACCTATTTTGCCCTCTGGTTCTAGAATGTCAGGGCAGTTTTCCTTGATAATTTCATGAAAGATGATGTCTAGGCTCTTTTTTTGATCATGAGTTTCAGGTAGTCCCCTAATTTTTAAATTGTCTCTCCTGGATCTATTTTCCAGGTCAGTTGTTTTTCCCATGAGATATTTCACATTCTCTTCCATTTTTTCATTCTTTTGGTTTCGTTTGGTGATTTCTTGGTTTCTCGTAGTCATTAGACTCCATCTGTTCCATTCTAATTTTGAGAGAACTATTAAATTCAGTGAGCTTTTGAGCCTCTTTTTCCATTTGGCTCATTCTGCTTTTGAAAACATTCTTCTCCTCATTGGCTTTTTGAACCTCTTTTGCCAATTGAGTAAGCCTATTTTTCAAGGTGTTAATTTCCTCAGCATTTTTTTGGGTCTCCTTTACCAAGGTATTGACCCGATTTTCATACTTTTCTTGCATCTCTGACATTTCTCTTCCCAGTTTTTCCTCCACCTGTCTAACTTGCTTTTCAAAATCCTTTTTGAGCTCTTCCAGGGCCTGAGCCCACCCGCCACCCCCCCTGGGGTGTCTGGGGTACTGAGGCCCCGCCCTCCACATCTTTCCCTGATGGCAAGGATACGTCCTCGTCATCAGATCCGAAGGTCGGGATCATTTGCATTTGTTGGAAAAAACTCTATAAAGTCTTATTTTTCTTCCCTTTTCTAGGCATTTTCCCAGCCAGTTACTTGACTTCTGAGATTCCTTTCCACCCCCGCCTGGATCCGCCCAGCTAGTACTTGGCCTCTGAGATTTAAATGGGCTTTCCTCCTGCCGACTGTCAATCAGTGAGCTTTAGTTCAGGTGCTGGGGTGGGGGCAGGGCCGCCTCCCAGGCTCCGATCCCTCGGGGGCTTTATGTAGAGACTTTCAGGAATGGAGCGGGTGGGGGGCGGGGTGGGTGGCCTGCCTCCCAAGCTCAGTTCCCTTGGAGGCTTTAAGCAGAAGCCTTCAGTAATAGAGCGGGATGGGGGCCAGGCCGTCTCCCAGGCTCAGCTCTGTCAGGTTTTATGCAGGAATCTTCCGTAATGAAGATCCTGCCCGCTGCTGGGGGATTCCTGAGTCCTGGTCCGCTGCTGCCTCAGCCGCCGCCCACACCTCTGCCTCTGCCGCTTCCTGCCTCTGTCTCTGCCGCCACCACTTCCTCCCGAGGGGGCCCAAGTCACGGAGACTCCCTGCTTCCCCTCTCCTCCAGCCTGGCCTTCTCTCTCACTGACCTGTAACTTCTGTGGGCGGAGGGACTTTCCCAGCTGCCGGAGCTTCCATCTCTGAAGCCTGTTCGGATCAGCTTCTCTGGGGCCATGGCCAGGGCAGCGCTGGGGGTGGGGTCCACTTTCCGGGGTGCGCTGGACCCTGGGGATGGGTCTCCAGGGCTCCCTGGAACGGAAATCTCTTCCCCTCTGTTTCTGCACACCTTGTATTGACCCAGAACTTATGGGGGACTCTTTTTACATTAATTCTATGGACTTTTGGTTTCAGAGCTCATAAACGTGCGTCCTTCTACTCCGCCATCTTGGCTCCGCCCCCCGCTTCCATAAATTTTCAATTTTCTCTCCCTGCCTTTGCTCCCTGCTCCCTAAGAGAGCATACAATCTTATATAGCCTCTACATACACAGACCCATTAAACATATTTTCACATCAGTCGTGTTGCATAAAAGAATTGGGAAGAATGACAGGAAACATGAGAAAGAGAATAAAAAAAAAAAAAAACAAGAAAATTGTCTGCTTTTCTCCACATTCAATCTCCACAGGTTTTTCTCTGGATGCCAGTGAAGTTTTCCATCATGAGTTATTCTGAATTGTCTTAGGTCCATACACTGCTGAGAAAGGCTGAGTATATCAAAGTCAATCACTGAAAAAAAATGTCTCTGGCGGAGCCAAGATGGAGGAGTGAGAGCAGCTACTCACCTGAGCTCTGAGACAAATTTCTCCAGGTACCTCTGAAAGGAGAATCTGACCAAATTTTGGAGGTGCAGAATCGAGTGGGAGACAGACGGTGACAGATTCGGAGCTTAGGCGGGGCTGGAAGGTCCACGGGAAGGATCTGATCCGCGGGGGTGAGCCCACAGCGCACAGCGCAGCATGGCCAGCGCAGCACGGCCAGTGCAGCGGAGCGGAGGAGATCCGAGAAACCTGAGAGGCGGGCGGAACCAGAGGAGCGGCACCCGGGGTGGGAGACAAGCCCAACCGAGTCAGTGAGAGCCTCAGAGCGCCCGATATCAGCGCAGCAGCTCCTGGGACCTTCAGCCCGAAGATCAAACTCCGGTGAGTCACATACTTGAACTTCCGGGAGCCAGGATGGCGGTGTAATCAGCTAATGCTCTCTCCTTCCCCCTTGATGACCGTGAAAGAACCATAAAATATCTCCCCAGAAAAATCCCAGATCAGTAGAATTAGAAGAAGGAGACCAATAGTCTCATAACACCTGAGACGAGGAAAATAGCTAAGGGGGATTCCTCATACGGTGGCTGAGGCAAACCGGAAGGACAGAGGACCCAGGGCAGGGAAAATTCGCACTAGGACCCAGGCAAGCGTCAGCACCAAGAGAGGAGCCCCAGGAGGGGTGGGAACACGCATTAGCATCTAGGCGAGCCTCAGCTGTCCAGGGGAATCGGAAAGACAATAGGGCAGCTGGGATTACCAGCCCCTGAGCTTACCTTTGCCTCAGTTCAGCTGAGATCTCCTGGGACCAGACCACCCCTCCCCCACACTTAACAAGCTAAACCCAGGGCTGATCAGGGAAGCACCAAACAAAAGCCTGCTTTTAGCTTTGTCACACATCAGCTCAGCAAAAAGTCCTCCAGCTTCTTACTGAAAGAACCAGAAGCCACAGCACTCAATCAAAATCATGAATAGGAAAAAGAAGAGGGCCGAAAGAACCATAGAATCTTTCTATGGGGATAAGGACCAAAACACAAGCCCCAAAGAGGTCACAGCTGAGACTGTACTTCCATCTGAAACCTCAGAAGGGACTATGAACTACTCGCAAGTACAAACAGCTCTCCTGGAACAGCTGAAGAAGGAAATAGAAGATAAACTGGCCAATGATTTTAAAATTATTAAGAAAGAATTCACTGATGAGAACATCTCCCTGAAAAGGAAAATTGAACAAATGGAAAAAGAAGTTCAAAAATTAACTGGAGAAAATAAATTCCTGAAAGGCCAAATGGAAAAGGAAGCACAAAAATTAGCTGGAGAAAATAAATTCCTGAAAGGCCAAATGGAAAAGGAAGTACAAAAATTAACTGGAGAAAATAGCTTATTAAAAGGAAAAATTGGGCAGATGGAAAAAGAGATACAAAAGTTAACAGAAGAAAACAATGTGATGAAGATTAGAATTGGGCAAGTAGAAACTAACGACTCAATGAGACAGCAAGAATCAGTCAAACAAAATCTAAAGAATGAAAAGATAGAAGAAAATGTAAAATATCTAATTGGAAAAACAACTGACCTGGAAAATAGATCCAGAAGGGAAAACTTAAGAATTATTGGCCTGCCAGAAACCCAGGATGGAGAAAAGAGCCTGGACAATATCTTCCAGGAAATCATCAAGGAAAACTGCCCAGAAGTACTAGATTCAGAGGGCAAAATAGTCATCGAAAGAATCCACCGTTCCCCTCCTGAAAGGGACCCCAAACTCAAAACCCCAAGAAATATAGTTGCCAAATTCCAGAGCTATCAAGTGAAGGAGAAAATATTACAAGCAGCCAGAAAGAAACAATTTAAATATCAAGGGGATACAATCAGGATTACACAGGACCTTGCAGCTTCTACAGTAAAAGATCGAAAGAATTGGAACCCAATATTCCGTAAGGCAAAGGAGCTGGGACTGCAACCAAGGATCAACTACCCAGCAAAGTTCAGCATAACATTTCAGGCAAGGAGAAAGTCATTCAACGAAGTAAGGGATTTCCAGAGTTTCCTGACCAAAACACCAGAACTTAATAGACAATTCGATCTTCAAATGCAGGTCTCAAGAGAATCATAAAAAGGTAAACAGTGGGGGGGGGGGAGAACAACTTGCTACTCAATGAGGGCAAGTTCACCTCCCTATAAGGGAAGATGTTACCTGTTTATCTCAAGAACTGTGCGTATATTAAGAAATATAAAAGGGATAAGCATAGGGGGAACGGATATAAAGTAAATGATATCATGATAAAAAATGTGATTTAAGTATGAGAAGGGAGTGTAATAGGAGGTGTGAAAAGGAGGAAGCAGGAAATGGCAAATTACATCACAAGAAGAAGTACAAAATCATAGTAGAGGGAAAGAGGGGAGGGAGATGAGCATTGTGTGAGAGGTACTCTCATCGGATTTGTTTAAAGGACGGAACAATAAACTTAAGTAGAGAATCCTAACTAGCTCTATAAGCAGTGGGAGGGGAAGAGGGAAGAAAGGGGAGGGAGGCAAAAGGGAGGGAAGACGCAATAAGGGTAAAGGGGAGTAAAAGGGAGGGGGGCTAAAAGAAAGAGGGGAAGGCGGCAAGAGGAGGTGGTGAAAAGTAAATACTAGTGAGGAGGGGAAGGGAGACAGCAGAGCTAAAAGCACAAATGGTGGGAAAGAAGATGGAGGGAAATACACAGATTGTAATCATAACTGTGAATGTGAATGGAATGAATTCTCCCATAAAACGGAGACGGATAGCAGAATGGATTAAAAGCCATAATCCAACAATATGCTGCTTACAAGAAACACATTTGAAACGGGGGGATACACATAGGATAAAGGTTAAAGGATGGAGCAGAATATATTGTGTTTCAGCTGATGTAAGAAAGGCAGGAGTAGCAATCCTAATCTCAGACAAAGCAAAAGCAGAAATAGATCTAATCAAAAGGGATAAGGATGGAAACTATATCCTGCTAAAAGGCACCATAGACAATGAAGCAATATCATTACTAAACATGTATGCTCCAAGTGGTATAGCATCCAGATTCTTAGAGGAGAGATTGAGGGAGTTGAAGGAAGAAATTGACAGCAAAACTATACTAGTAGGGGACCTCAACCTCCCTCTTTCTGAACTTGATAAATCTAACCTCAAAATAAACAAGAAAGAGGTTAAGGAGCTAAATAAAACTCTAGATAAGGTAGATATGATAGATTTTTGGAGAAAATTGAGTGGGAATAGAAAGGAATATATCTTTTTCTCGGCAGTACATGGAACATTTACAAAAATTGACCATGTACTAGGACATAAAAATCTCACAATACAATGCAGAAAAACAGAGATATTCAATGAATCCTTCTCAGATCATAATGCAATAAAAATTAAATGTAATAAAAGGCCATGGAAAGATAAAGCAAAAATCAGTTGGAAACTAAATAATTTAATCCTAAAGAAGGAATGGGGTAAAGAAGAAATCATAGAAACAATTAACAACTTCATTCAAGAGAATGACAATAATGAGACAACCTACCAAATCTTATGGGATACTGCAAAAGCAGTTCTAAGGGGAAGTTTTATATCTTTGAATGCCTACATAAATAAAATAGAGAAAGAGGAGATCAATGACTTGGGTATGCAGCTGAAAAAGGTAGAAAAAGAACAAATTGAAAATCCCCAAGAAAATACCAAATTAGAAATACTGAAAACCAAAGGAGAGATTAATAAAATTGAAATTAAGAAAACTATTGAATTAATAAATAAAACCAATAGTTGGTTTTATAAAAAAACTAATAAAATTGATAAACCTTTGGTCAATTTGATTAAAAAAAAGAAAGAAGAAAATCATATTACTAATATTAAAAATGAAAGGGGTGAACTCACCTCCAATGAGGAGGAAATTAAAACAATAATTAGAAATTATTTTGCCCAACTTTATGCCCACAAATTCGATAATCTAAATGAGATGGATGAATATTTTAAAAAATACAAATTGCCCAGATTAACAGAAGAGGAAATAGAATACTTAAACAACCCCATCTCAGAAAAAGAAATTGAACAAGCCATCAATGAACTCCCTGGGAAAAAATCTCCAGGACCAGATGGATTCACAAGTGAATTCTATCAAACCTTTAAAGAACAGTTAATTCCAATACTATATAGACTATTTGGGAAAATTGGGGAAGAAGGAGTACTCCCAAATTCTTTCTATGATACAAATATGGTTTTGATACCCAAGCCAGGAAGAGATAAAACAGAAAAAGAAAATTACAGACCAATTTCTCTAATGAATATAGATGCAAAAATTTTCAACAAGATTTTAGCAAAACGAATACAGCATCTTATCAAGAGAATAATACATTATGATCAGGTAGGTTTCATACCAGGAATGCAGGGCTGGTTCAATATTAGGAAAACTATTAGCATTATCAATCATATTAACAAGAAAACCAAAAAAAACCACATGATCATCTCAATTGATGCAGCAAAAGCTTTTGACAAAATACAACACCCATTCCTATTAAAAACACTGGAGAACATAGGAATAAAGGGAACCTTCCATAAAATAATAAGCAGTATCTACCTAAAACCTTCAGCAAGCATTATATGCAATGGAGATAAGCTAGAGGCATTTCCAATAAGGTCAGGGGTGAAGCAAGGATGCCCATTATCACCATTATTATTCAATATGGTACTAGAAATGTTAGCGGTAGCAATTAGACAAGATAAAGAAATTGAAGGAATAAAAATAGCCAAAGAAGAAACTAAGTTATCACTCTTTGCAGATGATATGATGATATATTTAGAGAATCCCAGAGATTCAAGTAAAAAGCTACTTGAAATAATAAACAACTTTGGCAAAGTTGCAGGTTACAAAATAAACCCACACAAATCTTCTGCATTCCTATATATTAGCAACAAAGTCCAACTCCAAGAGATAGAAAGAGAAATCCCATTTAAAGCTAGAGTAGACACTATAAAATACTTAGGAGTTTACCTGCCAAAACAAACCCAGGGATTATATGAACACAATTACAAGACACTTTTTGCACAAATAAAGTCAGATTTAAGTAAGTGGAAAAACATCAGTTGTTCATGGGTAGGCCGAGCTAATATAATAAAAATGACAATTCTACCTAAATTAATCTACTTATTTAGTGCCATACCAATTAAACTATCAGATAATTATTTTCTAGAGCTGGATAAAATAATATCAAAATTCATTTGGAAAAACAAAAGGTCCAGAATATCAAAGGGACTAATGAAAAGAAATGCTTGGGAAGGTGGCCTAGTGCTACCAGACCTCAAATTGTATTATAAAGCAGCAATTATCAAAACCACTTGGTATTGGCTAAGAAACAGAGGGGTAGACAAATGGAATAGACTTGGCACTCAAGACACAGTTGGCAAGGAATATAGCAACTTCCTGTTTGACAAACCCAAAGATCCCAGCTTCTGGGATAAGAACTCATTGTTCGACAAAAATTGCTGGGAAAACTTGTTAACTGTGTGGCGGAAATTAGGCATAGACCCATGCCTGACACCGTACACAAGAATAAAGTCCAAATGGGTACATGATTTAGGTATAAAGATTGATACCATGAATAAACTGGAGAAGCAAGGTATAGTGTATTTATCAGATTTATGGAGAGGGGAAGAATTTTTTTCTAAAGAAACGATAGAAAGCATTATGAAATGCAAGATGGATAATTTTGATTACTTTAAACTGAAAAGTTTTTGCACAACCAAACCCAATGCAACCAAAATTCGGAGGGATGTAGTAAATTGGGAAAAAATTTTTACAGCTAAGCTCGGGGATAAAGGCCTCATTTCTAGAATATATAGAGAACTGACTCAAATATATAACCATCCAAGTCATTCCCCAATTGATAAATGGTCAAAGGATATGAACAAGCAATTTTCAGGGGAAGAAATCAAAAATATCTATAATCATATGAAAAAGTGCTCTAAATCACTATTGATTAGAGAGATGCAAATCAAAACAACTCTGAGGTACCACATCACACCTGTAAGATTGGCAAACATGACAGAACAAGAAAATGATAAATGCTGGAGAGGATGTGGGAGAGTTGGAACACTAATTCATTGTTGGTGGAGCTGTGAGATCATCCAACCCTTCTGGAGAACGGTTTGGAACTATGCCCAAAGGGCTACAAAAATGTGCATACCCTTTGACCCAGAAATATCACTACTAGGATTGTATCCCCAAGAGATTATAAAAACGGGAAAGGGTCCCACGTGTACAAAAATATTTATAGCAGCACTCTTTGTGGTAGCCAAAAACTGGAAGTCAAGGGGATGCCCATCAATTGGGGAATGGCTAAATAAATTATGGTATATGAATGTAATGGAGTACTATTGCGCCATAAGAAATGATGAACAAGAAGACTTCAGGGAGGCCTGGAAGGACTTATATGATCTGATGCTGAGCGAAAGGAGCAGAACCAGGAGAACTTTGTGCACAGCAACGACCACAGTGTGCGAGAGTTTTTTCTGGTAGACTTGGAACTTTGTAATAACACAAGAACTTACTGAGAAAAAAAAAAATTCCTAATGTTGTTCTTCTAAGGCAAAATGCCTTCCACACTCAGAGAAAGAAATGTGGAAGTCACTTGCAGAATGTAGCAGATCATGTTTGTGTGTGGGTGGGTTTCAGTGTATTATGTGTTGATTTGTTATATGATTTCTTCCATTTATTTTAGTTCGACTACATAGCATGAATATAGTGAAAATGTGCTCAATAGGAAAGTATATGTAGAACCTAAACAGAATTGTATGCTGTCATGGGGAGGGAGGGGGGTATTGCGGGAAGGGTGGGGGGGAATAAAATCTTAACTTTAAGGAAATGGTTGTAAAACATTAAAAAAATAAAAAATAAGATTTTGTTTGGAAAAAAAAAAGAAAAAAAAAAAGAAAAAAATGTCTCTGTCACTGTTTACTATGTATTCCTGCTTGTGCTGACTTCATTCAGCTTCAGTTAATATGTCTTGCCAGGTTTTTCTGATGTCCAACTGTTTATCATTTCTAATGGCACAATAATATTTCAGTACATTCATATACTACAGCCTCATTAGCCTTTCCCCAACTGATGGACATCCCCTCAATTTCCAGTTTTTGGCGGACAGAGATGCTATAAATATTGTTGTATATGTGGGTCCTTGCCCTTTTTTATATTTTTTGGATAGAACCCTAGAAGTGGCATTGCTGTGTAAAAGGGTAGCACACTCTTATAGCTCTTTTGGCATATTTCAAAAATGCTCTCCAAATTGTTTGGATTAGTTCACAATTCCACCAACCATGAATGTGTGTTCCAATTTTCTGACATGTCCAAAATTTTTCATTTTCTTGTTTATTCATGTTAGGCAACCCGAGAGGTGTGACAAGGTAACTCAGAGTTGTTTGGATTTGCATTTCTCTAAACATAATTGATTTAGAATGACTTCAAGATATTTTTTTCTCCCTGAAAACAGCCTGTTCATATATTTAACTATTTATCTACTGGAGAATGGCTTACATTATTATAAAATCAACCCATTTTCCTATATATTTTAGAAATTAAACCTTTGTCCAAGACAGTGCTTGTAAATTTTTTCTAGTTTTCTGCTTCTTTCCTAATTGAAGTTGCATTGGCCTTATTTGTGTAAAAAATTTATAATTTAATAAAATCAAAATTATCCATTTTTCACTTCATAATGTTCTCTATCTCTTGTTTTGACATAAATTCCTCCATTCTCTATAAATCTGACAAGTGTACTATTACTTGTTCCCATAACTTTCTTCTAGTGTCAACTTTTCTATCTAAATCATGTACAAACTTGAGCTTTATTTTGGTAGACGGTGTCAGATTTTGGTCTATTCTCAGTTTCTGCCATACTGTTTTTCAGTTTTTCCAAGAGTTTTGTCAAATATTGCATTTTTGTTCAAGAAGCTGAGGTCTTTGGGTTTATCAAACAGTAGATTACTGCAGTCATTAAATACTATGTCTTGTGTACCTAAACTATTTCAGTGATCTATTCCTCTGTTTCTTAGCCACTACCAAATAGATATGATAATTGCTGCTTTATACCGCAATTTGAGGACTGAGGGGGTGGATCCAAGATAGTGGACTGAGAGCAACTACTCACCTAAGTTTTTAGACAAACTAAAGCAGATACCCCTAAAAATAGAATCTGACCCAATTTTAGCAGCAGAATCCAATAGGACACAGACTGTGGCAGTTTCACAGACAAGGACAGGCTGGAAGGTCGATGGGAAGGACCTGTTCCGCGGAGGTAGAGAAGCACACAGAGCACAGTGAAGCACGTCCTTGCAGGAGCAGGGGCCAGCAGGAATGCCCCAGGGAGGTCTAAGGCAGCAGCACCATGGTAGAAGCTTGGGCAAAATAGCCCAGGATGGGAGTACAGCAGAACCAGGTGAGCGAGAGCTGTGGAGCCCCAGTTATTTGCAGCAGCTGCTTCTGAGACAATCAGCCTACAGATTAAATGCCTGTAAGTCACTTCCAAAATGGCAGAGTGTTCAGGAAATGCTCCCTCCCACTCCCCTTGTTGACCTTGAAAGAACCATAAAATACTTCCCCAGAAAAATACTGAAACAGAGGGATCAGCAGAAGGGGCAAATAGTCTCATAGCGCTTGAGGTTAGGAAAACTGCTAAGGAGGATTCCTCTGGCTGTGGAAGAGGACCAGAGCTTTCCCAGACAGCCGCAGCTCAGTGAAGCAGGAAGTGATCCAGAGCTCCACGGGGCTGGAGCCTCACAAAAACCAACAACAGGAACCCATGTGTGCCTCAGCACTCCAGGGGAAACGGGAAGATAATAGGGTAGTCAGGATGACAAACTGCTGAGCTTGTCTGTTTTAGTTCAGCTGCAGAGATCTCTTGTGACTAGACCACACCTCCCCCACACTTAACAAGGTAGCTCCAGGGTTAATCCCTGGAAACTCACACAAAAAAGAATTCACCTGGCCTCTTCTTTTTCATATCAGTCAGCTCAGCACCAGGTTCTTTAGCTTCTAGATGAAAGAATCAGAGGACACAATACACAAAGTGTCATCCTCATGAGCAAGAAGCAAAGCAGGAATGAAAAGACCATAGGTGGTTCTGGTTAAACTTGTGGATTGTGTATCTATTATGAAATATAAAAGGGATACACATATATAGAGGGAGTGGTTACAAAGTAATTGATGTGATGATAAAAATGTAATATAAGGGTGCAAAGGGATTGTAACAGGAAATGAAAAAAGCAAGAGGCAGAAAAATGGTCAATTATATCACAGAGAGAGGCACAATATTATATTTCAGTAGAGAGAAAAAGGGTAGGCAGATGACCATTGTTTAAGAGGTTCTCTCATCTGATTTGATTCAAGGAGGGAGCTATAAACTTAATTAAATATATAAATCTAATTAGTTGTATAGACAGTAGAAGGGGAAGTGGGGAAGAAAGGAGAGTGGAGGATAAAAGGGAGGTTTTGAAGTACTAAGGGTAAAGGAGAGTAAAAGGGAGGGGGATTGAAAGAAGGAAGGAAAGACTGCAGGAGGTGGTGGTCAATAATTGAAACTCTTTTATGGAAGGGAATGGAGAAGGGAGAAATAAAAGTACAAACAGTGGGAAAGACAATGGAGGGAAAGACAGATAGGAATAATAACTGAATTTGAATGGGATGAATTCTCTCATAAAAGAGAGGTGTATAGTAGAATGGATTAAAAGGCATAATCCAACATGAAATTGTTTGCAGCAAAAACATTTGAAATGGGGGGATACGCACAGGTTAAAGGTAAAAGATTGGAACAGAATATATTGTGCTTTGGCTGATGTGAAAAAAGCAGGAGTAGCAATCTTAATCTCAGACAAAGGAAGAGCATAAATAGAACTAATCAAAAGATATCAAATTAGGAAATTATATCCTTCTAAAAGGCACCATAAGCAAGGGAACAATATCATTGCTGAACATATATGCTCCAAAAGTTCTCTAATCCAAATGGTTAGAGAGGAAGGTAAGGGAGTTACAGGAAGAAATAGTAAATAAAAGTTTACTAGTGTGAGACCTCAACCTCCAGCTCTCTGAACTTGACAAATTTAACCTTAAAATAAAGAAGAAAAAAGTTAAGAATGTCAGTGAAACTCCTGATAAGGTAGATAGATTTTTGCAGAAAACTAAATGGGGATAGAAAGGAATATTCCCTTTTCTCAATGGTACATGGCAGTTATACAAAAACTGACCATGTACTAGGGCATCACAACCTCACAATACAGTGCAGAAAAGCAGAGATAGTCAATGTATCCTTCTCAGATCATTATGCAATAAAAAATACATGTTAATAAATGGCCATTGAAAGACAGACTACAATTCATTTGGAAACTAAATAATATAATCTGAAAGAATGAGTGGGTTATACAAGGAATGACAGAAACAGCAACTTCATTCAAGAGAATGGCAATTTTGAGACAACCTACCAAATCTTTTGGCACATTGCAAAAGCATTTCTCAGGGGGAGTTTTATATCTCATATACCTACATGAATAAAATATAGAAAGAGGATATCAATGAATTGAAGTGATCAATAAGTCAATGAATTGATTAATAAAATTGAAATTAAGAAAACCATTGAAATAATAAATGAAACTAAGTTTTTTATATTAAAAACAATATAATTGATAAGCATTTGGCCAATTTCATTAAAAAAATAAAGAAGAAAACCAAATTACCAATATCAAAAATGAAAAAGGTTAACTCAACTCCAATGAGGAGGAAATTAAAACAATAATTAGAAATTACCTTTTCAAAATTTATGCCCCTAAATTCGTCAATCTAATTGAGATGGATGATTATGTTAAAAAATATAAATTGTTCACATTAACAGAAGAGAAAGTTGAATACTTACATAACCCTATCTCAGCAAAAGAAATTTAACAAACCATCAATGAATTCTTGTGGAAAAAATCTCCAGGACAGGATGGATTTAGAGTGGATTCTACCAAACATTTAAAGAACAGTTAACTCCAATGCTATATACACTATCTAGGGGAACTGGAGAAGAAGGAGTCCTCCAAAATTCTTTTTATGATACAAATATGATTTTGATACCTAAACCAGGAAGGGACAAAACAGACAAAGAAAATTATAGACCATCTCTAATGAATAGAGATGCAAACATTTTAAATAAGATTGAAGCAAAGAGAATACAGTAGTTTAGAGTGAGAATAATACAGTATGATCAGGTAGGATTTACAAGAGAAATGCAGGGTTAGTTCAATATTAGAAAAACTATTAGTATTATTGATCATATTAACCATAAAGCTCTTAAAAATCTCATGATTATCTCAATAGATGCAGAAAAAGCTTTGAACAAAATGCAACACCCATTCCTATTAAAAACAATAGACAACCTAGGAATAAATAGAGCCCTCCATAAAATAATAAGCAGTATCTGCCTAAAACATTCAGTAAGCATTATATGCAATGGAGATAAGATAGAAGCATTTCCAATAAGATCAGGGGTGAAACAAGGATATCCATTATCACCACTATTATTCAATATGGTACTAGATATATTTGCTGTACCTATAATAGAAGAAAAATAAATTGAAGGAATTAGGCAAAGAAGACACTATGCTTCTTTGCAGATGATATGGTGATACACTTAGAGAATCCTAGAGATTCAAGTGAAAGATTATTTGAAATAGCAAACAACTTTGGGAAGGTTGAAAGTTACAAAAGAAACCCATACTTATCATATATATATATATATATATATATATATATATATATATATATATATATATATATAACTAGCAAAGCCAAACAGCAAGAGATAGAAAGAGATATCCCATTTAAAGTGAGGGTAGACACTGTAAAATATTTGGGAGTTGACCTGACAAAACAAATCCAGGGACTATATTAAAACATTTATAAAATACTTTTCCCACAAATAAAGTCAGATCTAAGTAAGTGGAAAAGCATCAGCTGCTAGTGGGTAAGCGAAGTCAACATAATAAAAATAACAATTTTACCTAAATTAGTTTACTTATTCGGTGCCATACCAATCAAACTATCAGAATACTATTGTGTAGAGCTAGAAAACTAATATCAAAATTGATCTGGAAGAACAAAAGATCCAGAATACTTAGGGATTTAATGAAAAGAAATGCTACAGAAGGAGGCCTAGCTCTACCAGATCTCAAATTTTATTATAAAGCAGCAATAATCAATACCAATTCATCCTGGCTAGGAAACTGAAGGGTAGACCAGTGGAATAATTTAGGTACTCAAGACACAATAGTCAATGAATATAACAATATACTGTTTGATAAACCTAAGGACCTCAACATTTAGAATGAGAACTCACCTTTTAACAAAAATTTCTTAGAAAACTGGGTAATATTTTGGCGGAAACTTGACATTGACCAATGACTGACACCGTACACAAGAATAAAGTCCAAATGACTACATGATCTAGGTACAAGTATAGATACTATAAACAAATTAGTGGAGCAAGGAATAGTATATTTATCAGATTTATGTTAAAGGGAAGAATTTTTGACTGAACAAGAAATAGAAAGCATTAAGAAATGCACAATGTATAATTTTGGTTACATTAAATTGAAAAGTTTTTGCACAATGAAACCCAATGCAACCAAGATTAAGAGGGAAGCAGAAAACTAATAAAGAATTTTTGCAACCAGCTTCTGCTATAAAGGCTTCATTTCTAAAATATATAGAACTGAAACAAATGTAATAGAATATTTCATTTCCCAATTGATAAATGGTCAAAGGATGTGAACAGGCAGCTTTCAGAGGAAGAAATTAAAGCTATCTGTAGTCATATGAAAAAATAGAGTAAATCACTATTGATTAGAGACATGCAAATCAAAACAACTCGGGGGTACCACTTCACACCTATTACATTGCCTAACATGACAAAACAGGAAGTCGATAAATATTGGAGAAGATATGGGAGAGTTGGAACACGAATTCATCGTTGGTGTAACTGTGAGTTGATTCAATCATTCTGAAGAGCAATTTGGAACTATGCCCAAATGGCTATGAAAATGTGCATACCCTTTGACCCAGCAATATCACTTCTAGGACTGTATCACCAAGAGATCATAAAAATGGGAAAGGGTCCCACATATACAAAAATATTTATAGCAGCCTTCTTGATGGTGGCCCAAAACTACGAATCAAGGGGATGCCCTTCAATTGGAGAATGACTGAATAAGTTGTGCTATATGAATATGATTATTGTGCTATAAGTGATGAACAGGAAGACTTCAGAGAGACCTTGAAAGACTTACATGATCTGATGAAAGGAGCAGAACCAGGAGAACTTTATACACATTAACAACCACTGTGTGCTACTTAGAACTTCATTGCAATGCAAGGACTGGAAAAAAAAAAAATTCCCTGTGGTCTTTTAAGGCAAAATGCCTTCCACATCCAGAGAAAGTACTATGGAATTCAATCACAGAATGCAACAGATCACCTTCTTTTGTATTACATTTTGGTTTGATTTGTCATTACTCCAATTCATTTTAATTCTTCTATGCAACCTGACTAAGGTTAGGGTGAATTTAGTTGGAATGCATGTGTAAAACCTATATAGAATTGTATGTCATCTTGAGGAGACAGGTGGGGATGGGCGGAAAGAGAGAAAGGGAGGGGAAAAAACATCTAAGTTATATTGAAGGGATTGTGGAAGGCTGAGAACAAATTTTAAAAAATAGAAATAAAAAATACAATTTAAGGTTTGGTATGGCTAAGTCACTTTCCCTAATTTTTTTTTCCCTTCATACCCTACACCTTTTGTTCTTCCAGTTCAATTTTATTATTTTTCTATCCCTCCAAAATATTTTTGGTAGTTTGGTTAGTATGGAACTGAAGAAGTAAATTTAGGTAAAATTGTTCCTTTTATTATATTACCTTGGTCTACCCACAAGCAGTTGATGTCTTTTTCCAATTATTTACATTTGATTTATTTGTGTGAAAAGTGGTTCATAATTGTGCTTATGTAGTTCCCGGGCTTATTTTGGCAGGTGGAATAACAAATACTTCATAATATCTTCAGTAACTTTATTTTTTTTAAATTTGTTTATTTATTTGTATTCAATTTTCAGCAAACGCTTCCGTAAGTTTTGAATTTTCTCCACCTTCCTTCCCCCCACCTTGCAAAGATTGCATGCCATCTTATATAGCCTCTACATTCTTATTAAACACATTTTAACTTTAGTCATGTTACCTATAATTAAAAGGAATGGAAGAAACCTTGAGTAAAACTAAACAAAAGGAAAATAATAAAGGAGAAAATTTTCTGCTTCATTGTGCATTTTGACTCCAAGTTTCTTTCTCTTAATGTGGATGGCATTATGCATCATGAGTCCTTTGGAAATGTTTTAGATTCTTGCGTTGCTGTGGAGGACTGAGTCTATCAAAACAATCCTCTCACACTGTGGCTGTTACTGTGTATAAAGTTTTTCTGCTTCTGCTCACTTCACTCAGCATCAGTTCACATAAGTCTATCCAGGTGTTTCTGAAATCTGCGTGTTTGTCACAATAGTATCTCAGTACATTAATCTATCCAAACTTGTTCAGTCATTCCTCAATTTATGGGCATCCCCTCAATTTCCAGTTCTAGGCCACCAAAATAAAAGCTGCACTGAATATTTTTTACATGTGGGTCTTTGTCCCATTTTTAAGATCTTTTTGTGATACAACCCTAGAAGTGGTGTTGCTAGGTCCAAGGGTGTGCATATTTTATGACCCTTTGGACATAATTCAAAAATACCCTTCAGAATGGTTGGATCAACTCGCTGATCCACCAATGATGAATTAGTGTTCCAATTCTCCCACATCTTCTCCAACATTTATCAACTTCCCATTTGATCATGTTAGTCAATCTGATAGAGGTGATGTGGTATCTCTCAGATATTTTGGTTTGCATCTCTCTCAACAACAGTGTTTCAAAGTATTCTTTTTTCAAATCAATATAGATAGCTTTAATTTCTTCCCCTTAACAATGGCTGTTCATGTCCTTCAACTATTTATCGATTGGGAAATGACTTGCATTCTTGTACAATTGACCCAGGTCTCTATATATTTTAGACAAGAGGACTTTATTCACAGAAACTAGTTGAAAAATTCTTTCTGAGTTTTCTGGTTCCCTCCTTATCTTGGCTGCATTTTCTTTGTGTGTGCAAAAATTTTCAATCTAGTGTAATCAAAATTATCTATTTCATAATGTTCTCTATCTTATTTGATCGTGAATTCCCACATTCTCCATAAACATGACAAATAAACTATCCCTTGCTCCACTAATTTTTTATACTATCAGCTTTTATACATAGATTTTGTACTCATTTGGGCTTTACTGTGGTATGTGGAGTCAGCTATGTCTGTCTTCTTTCACACTGTTTCCAGTTTTCCTAGTAGTTTTTCTCAAACAATGAGATCCTGTCCCAGAACATGAGGGCCATAGGTTTATTAAACAGTATACTGCTACTGTCATTGACTTCTATGTCATTTGTATCTAACTTATTCCATTGATCTATCACTGTATTTGTTAGGCAGTACCTACCAAGTGTTGTGGTGATTACTGCTTTACAATACAATTTAAGGTCTGGTATGACTAGGTCACCTTCCCTAGAATTACTTTTTTCATTAATTCCCTTGATATTCTAGACCTTTTTTTCTTCAAGATGAATTTTGATATTATTTTTTCTAGCTCTAGAATATAGTTTTCTGTTAGCTTAGTGGTATAACACTGAAGAAGTAAAGTAATTTATGTAGAATTACCATTTTTATTATATTAGCTTACGTGTTACTCTTGAGCACCTGGTTTTTACCAGGTCATTTAGTTTTGACTTTATTGCTGTGAAAAGTGTTTTGGAATTGTGTTTATACAGCCCCTGGTTGTTTTTTGGTTTTTTTTTTTTTTTTGGCAGAGAGACTCTGAGATATTTTACAGTGTCTACCATAACTTGAAGTGGGATTTCTCTTTGTATCTCTTTCTGTTGGGCGCTGTTAGTGACACATAGAAATGCAGGTGATTTATGCTGATTTATTTTGTAACCTGCTACTTTGTCAAAGTTGTGTATTATTTCAAGTAGCTTTTTTAAAATTGATTTTCTGGCACTCTGTTTATATATAACTATATTTTCTTCAAAGAGTGATAACTTATTTTCTTCTTTGTTCTCATTTCTTGAAGTTGCTTTTCTTCTCTTATTGCTAAAGCTAACATTTGTACTACTATATTGAATAACAGTGGTAATAATGGACATGCTTATTTCACCTCTGATCTTATTGGAAATGCTTCCAGCTTATCCCCAGTATATAAAATGTTTGTTGAAGGTTTTAGGTAGATGCTACTTATCATTTCAATGAAGACTCCAATAATTTCTGTGCTCCCTTGGATTTTTAACAGTAATGGGAGTTGTATTTTGTTATAAGGTGTTTTTTTTCTGAATCTATTGAGATAATCATATGGTTTTTATTAGTTTTGCTGTTGATAGGAATAATTATGCTGATAGATTTCCTAGTATTGAACTGACCTTCATTCCTGGAATAAATCCTTCATGATCAAAGTTTATTATTCCCATTGTAAGTTGTGGTAATCTTTTTTCTAATATTTTACCTAAAATTTTTGCATCTAAATTCATTAGGGAAGTTGGTCCATACTTTAATTTCTCTGTTTTAACTCTACCTTGTTTAGGTTTCAGTAAAATATTTGTATCAGAAAATGAATTGTGTAAATTTTCCTAAATAGTCTCTATAGTATTGGAATTAATTGGTCTTCAAATGTCTGCTAGAATTCTAGACCTGGAGTTTTTTTTCTGGGGTTTTCATTGATGGTTTGCTTCATTTCTAATTACCAGATTGGGTTAAGTACTTTACATCATCTTATGTTAATATAGGCAATTTATATTTTTGTAAATATTCATCAATTTCACTAAGATTGTCAAATTTAATGGAATATAGTTGGATAAAATAATTTCTAACAATTATTTTAATTTCCTTTAACTAGTAATGAATTCACCTTTTCCATTTTTGAAACTAATAATTTGGTTTTCTTGTTTGTTTTTTCGACAACTTAAGAAAGGTTAATCCAATTTACTGGATTTTTTTTATCAAGCTTATATTTATTATTTGTTCGATTGTTTTCTTAATTTCAGTTTGCTTAGGTTTTATTTTGATTTTCTGTATTTCTCATTTGGTATTTGATTGAAGATTTTCATTTTGTTCTTTTTCTAAGGTTTTCCGTTGAATGACCAATGCATTGATCTTACCTTTTGCCATTTTATTTATGTAATCATTGAGAGATATAAAACTTCCCCTAAGAATTGCTTTCACTGTATCCCATAAGTTTTCGGGTGTTTTCTCTTATTTTCCCTCTCTTTAGTTCAGTTATTGATTGTTTCTATGATTTGTTGTTTGACCCACTTATTCTTTAGGATTAGATTATTTAGTTTCCAATTAATTTTTAGTCTATCTTTCCATGGCCTTTTATTACATATAATTTCTATTCAGTCATGATTTGAAAAGGATGCACTGATTATTTCTTCCTGTCTGCATTGAATTGTGAGTTTTATATGACCTAGTACATGTTCATGCTATGTGTATGTGCCATGCACCACTGAGAAAAATATATATTCAATTCTTTCCTCATTCCATTTTCTCCAGATGTCTAACACATATACCTTTAAAAAAAATTCTATTCGTCTCCTTAATTTTTTCCTTGTTTATTTTGAGGTTAGATTTATCCAGTTTTAAGAGAGGGAAGTTGAAGTCCTCGACTAGTCCAATTTTGCTTTCTATTTCTTCCCCTGTCTCCCTTAACTACTCCTCTAAAAATGTGGATGCTATACCACTTGATGCATATTTGTTTAATAAGGATGTTACTTCATTGTCTTTGGTGCCTTTTTAGCAGGATATAGTTTCCTTCCTCATCCCTTTTGATTAGACCTATTTTTTAATTTGCTTTGTCTGAGATTAGGATTGTTATCCCTGATTTTTTTTTACTCAAACTGAATCATAATATATTCTACTCCAGATTTTTCCCTCTAACACACAAGTTTAAAAGAGCAGAACAAATCTTTGTTTAAAGCATGTTTCTTGTAGACAACATATTGTAGGTTTATGATTTTTAATCTATTCTCCTGTCTGCCTCTGTTTTATGCGCAAGTTCTTGCCATTCACTCACATTCACCTTTATGATTACTGTCTGTGTCTTTCTCTCCGTTGTATTTTCCCCCACTCCCATTTATGATTTATTTCTCCATTTACCTCATCAAAAGAGTTTTGCTTTTAATGACAACCTCACTTAATGTTCCCTCACTTCTATCAATCCCCTTCCCTTTTCTTTTCCTTTTCCTTTAATATTCCTTCCCTGCCTTCTGAGGGCTCCCTCCATTTTCTTTCTCCTTTCCCCTAATACTACTGTTAGGTCAGCTTATATTTCTATACCTTAGTCTGCTATTGCCTTCCTGAACCACAATGATGAGAGTAAGTTTAAGTAATATCCTTTTCACTTCCTTCTTTCTCTCTATTGTAATATATTCCTGTGCTTCTTCATGTGATGTAATTTACCCTTTTCTGAATCCTCCTTCCCTCTTCTCCCATTGCAATTCCCTTTCACCCCTTAACTAGTTTTGTTTTTGTCATCTCATCAGTTGTTTTACACAGTTCTGTCTATGTATATCCCTGCAAATGTTGCAATAAAGATAAAATTCTCAAGATTTAAAAGAACCATCTTCCCATTTAGGGAAGTAAACAGTTTTGCCTTATTGCATAACATGGTGTCATTTTTCTTTACTCTTTACCTTTTTATGCCTCTCTAGCATCTTGTATTTGAAGTTCAAATTTTCTATTGAGTTCTGCTCTTTTAATCAGGAAGATCTGGAAGTCTGTAATTAACTGAATGCCCATATCTTTTCCTGAAAGATTTTTTTCTCAGTTTTTCTGGGTAGTTGATCTTTGGTTGTAATCCAAGATGCTTTGCCTTACAGAATATCATATTCCATCCCCTCTATAATTTTAATGTAGAAGCTGCAAGGTCCTTCATGATCCTGACTGCAGATCCATGATATTTGAATTATTTCATTCTGTCTGCCTGGAATATTTTCTCTTTGTTCTGATAATTCTAGAATTTGGCTACAATATTCCTTGGTATTTTTTAACTTGAGATCTCTTTCAAGAGTTGATTGGTGGATTCTTTGGATGACTATATTATCTTGTGATTCTAGGAATTTGGGGCAGGTTTACTTGATGATTTCTTGGAAGACACTGTCCAGCCTTTCTTTTTAGTCAAGTCTTTCCAGTAGACCAATAATTCAATAATATCTGCTGGATCTATTTTCCAGGTCAGTTGTTTTTCTAATGAGATACATCTATTATTTCCCATTCTTTAGATGTTATTGACTGATTCGTAATTCCTCATACACTCATTAGCTTCTACTTTGTCCAATTCTAATTTGTAATAAATTGTGTCTTCAATTAGGATTTGTACCTCCTTTTCCATTTGGGTAATTTTTTCTTTTTAGGGAGATGTTTTCTTCAGTTATCTTTGCTACTGCCTCTTTCATCTGGTCAATTTTGTTGTTTAGGAGTTGTTTTCTCCTGTGACTTTTTTTTCCATTTTGTCAATTGTATCTTTAATATTATTTATCAATTTTTCTTCTTTCTCTCTAATTTGCCTTTTATATTCCTTCTTGAGCTCTTTAAAAATGGTTTTTTTGCACTTCAATTCTGTTCATATTCCCCTTTGAGGTTTCAGATGTGTGGACAGAGACAGTAATACTTCTTCTGTATTTGTACTTTGATATTCTCTGTCCCCACAGTAAGAATCTATGGTCTTTTCTTTCATTTTTAATATTCTCAAAATGTTTATTGATAGCAAAAATCAAACAAGTCTTTATTTCTGGTTAAATTCACAGGTATTTGGTGCATTAAAGGGAAATACTGGCAGATGGTGTCCTAGAGAGAACACTTGGCTGCTCTGTGACAATCTGAATGACAAAGGGTTTGTCTTAAACAAAGAAGGATCCATATCCTTTCCTAAATAAACATGAAGTACAGAATGTTGAGGTGAGTGAAGGAAAAGAAATGGAGATAGGTAATTGGACCTATAGCCTCTTAGCAATAAAGAAAAAGGAAAATAGGGAATTAGAGAAAAGGAGTAATGAAAATAGAAATGGGCCTTGGGGTTCAAAAAGGTGCTTGGAGAAGTGAGGAGGTAAAGCCAAAGAGAATGAAAGGGAGAGAGAGAGAAGTAGTAGGAGATAAGAGAATGGAGTGGATACACAGGCAGATCTCAGCAATTCTGAGCAAATATCAGAAATACACCCCCACACCCATATACAAGGCTGAGCCATACTATTCACACTCACTCAGAAATAAGTTTCTTGTGCAGGCAACATTGGGGAGTGCTCACTTCCCCAGAAGAGTTGGGAATAATAGCTGAACATCACATAGGAAGATCACAACATCCTAAGACTGGTCCTTAACTTCAGAGCCTGTGTCATAGATATGGCTCCCCAAAGACCCAGTGTTCACTTCTTTTGGTGCAAAGAGAATTTTGTAGCAAGGTTTATGACAACATGGTTCTTCATCATGCTTTGTTTCTCCACCAGGTGTCAATGTTGTGGGAAACAAGAGAGTTTTGTTTTCCACAGTCCTAAATGATAAAGGTTGTGAACTAGCATAGACAGGTTAGAGGCCAGAACTAATGCACAGACTCAAGGAGCTGTGTGAGGAAGGGCTTAGCAGAGAGCAGAACATGGAGTCACACGGCCAGGGGATAGTATATGAGGGACATCCAAAGTTAGGAGAACAGTATATTAAGCCCCATCTTTCTAAACATGTTGTGTAGTCGTTCTATAAACTTATTGGAGAGGTTACCATCCATTCAGGTGTATGGATTAGCAACTCTAATTTCAAAACATGTATTGTTCTTTGGTTACGGTGAGCATGTTTCTCACTGTTGGGGGATTCACTTCTAACAATTCTTGGAGTCTCATCCAGTATCGTTAGCATCAGAAAGGTCAGAAATGAATTTTGCTTGGGAGTATGGGGACCCATTCATTGATTTTTAAGTGGCTCAAAAACCCACAGGCATGATTCCCCTCTTCTGACTGATAAATTATGGAATTTTTGGAATTATTGGAACTCAAAAACACAGCTAAAACATTGTATTGAATGGCTGGAGGCAGAGGAGCTGAGAAAGATGGGGAAAATTGGTCTAATATGTCCAATTGGTCTAATAGGCTAAGTACTGCTTTGTCTTTTTTTGGATCTAAGGCA
This sequence comes from Bettongia penicillata ogilbyi, assembly GCA_023548195.1. Classification (NCBI taxonomy): domain Eukaryota; kingdom Metazoa; phylum Chordata; class Mammalia; order Diprotodontia; family Potoroidae; genus Bettongia; species Bettongia penicillata. The sequence goes on from JAJHZJ010000344.1 coordinate 2,719,137, forward strand.
TGTCAAGTTCTTGGGGAACATCAGAGTATAAGTCTTAAGATGGGAAGGGAGCACTCTTAAAATAATGGTACCTGGGAAGGGATGAATAAGCCTCTTGGTATTCCTTCAGATCCCCTTTGAAGGAATGTTGGCTATAATCCTTTCACTGTCTGCTCTGGAGAGAAAGCAGAGAGAAGGAGAGCGGAGAAAGAATCTAAATTCTGAGAAGGCTCCTTTTGAAATTGACTCACAATCAGTTAGAATGAATTGACATGAATACTTAAACTTTGACTAATCTAATCTAAAAATAATTTATTTCCTAAAATAGAGAAGGACTATGTTGTTCTATCTGTTCTGTGTTTGTCTGTGTATTTCTGAAGTGTTTTTGTTAAATTGTAAATGCAGCTAGCCAAAACAGCAAGGGGCAGTAGCTAGACTTCCCTTGAAATTCTATGTCTTAATCTTCCTCTCTGTTTCTCTCCCTGATTACAAAAGTCTCAGAGGAATGAGTCGACTGGAGAGAGAGAGAGAGAGAGAGAGGGAGGGAGGGAGAGAGAGAGAGAGATTTTAATGTTTGACATGATCCATTCCATGAATGCTGTTAATGGAAAGTTTGAGAACTTTTTGAAAGTTGTTAAAAAAAATCTTTCTTTATGCATTCCTGACGCTGAAGGTGAAAAGAAAGATTTTGTTCTTTATAGTGTATTCAACTTTAAAAAGTGGCTCTTTTGATAAGTTAAACTGTTAGGCTCTTAACCTTTCAGTTTCTTTTAAGGAAAAAAGAAACTGTAAGAAATGGCAAGTATTTGCTTTATTTGTAATATAAAACGAGGTGGGTTTGGGATATGGGTAGGATGGCAGAATATCCATGGGGACTATCTATGTGGACTATGTACTCCAATCCCCTTCCCACATCCCAATTAAGAAAATATTTAGCCTCATTGGGAAACCAATAAAAAAAGTTATGAAAAGTTACTGGACTTAAAAATTTAAAAACCATTTATTGTGATTTGTAATTACTACTATTAGTTATTAAGTTCCCTAGCTACATGGCTGAAAGTCACACTTTGTCAATGTTATATTATTCAGGCCTTTTTGCCTGGGCAAGGAGGCTTTTTAATCAATCTGATTCAAACAGGGTAAAGTTTTGAGCAGAATATATTGTGATTTAGCAGATGTAAGAAAAGTAGGAGTAGCAATCCTAATCTCAGACAAAGCAAAAGCAGAAATAGATCTAATCAAAAGAGATGAGGAAGGAAACTATATCCTGCTAAAAGGCACCATAGACAATGCAGCACAATCATTACTAAACATACATTCTCCCAGTGGTATAGAGGGGAGGTTGGGGGAGTTGAAGGAAGAAACTGACAGTGAAACGACACTAGTGGGGGACCTCAACCTCCCCTTATCTGATCTTGATAAATCTAAACTCAAAACAAATAAGAAAGAGGTTAAGGAGGTAAATAAAACACTGGATAAGGCAGATATGATAGCTCTCTGATTAAAATTGAATGAGAATAGAGAGAAATATACCTTTTTCTCAGCAGGACATGGCACATGTACAAAAATTGATCATGTACATGGACACAAAAATCTCACAATTCAGTGCAGAAAAGCAGAGATAATCAATGCATCCTTCTCAGATCATAATGCAATAAAAATTATATATGATAAAAGGCCATGGAAAGAAAAACTAAAAATGAATTGGAAACTAAATAATCTTATCCTAAAGAAGGAGTAAGTCAAAGAAGAAATCATAGAAACAATTAACAACTTCATTCAAGAGAATGACAATAATGAGACAACCTACCTACTATCTTATGAGATACTGTGAAAGCAGTTCATAGGGGAAGTTTTATATCTTTGAATGCCTACATAAATAAAATAGAGAAAGAGGGGATCAATGACGTGGGCATGCAGATGAAAAAGCTAGAAAAAAACAAAGTGAAAATCCCCAAGTAAATACCAAATTAGAAACAATACAATCCAAAGGAGAGATTAATAAAATTGAATTTAATAAAACTATCGAATTAATAAATAAAACCAATAGTTGGTTTTCTGAAAAAACTAATGAAATTTGTAAACCTTTAGACAATTTGATTAAACAAAGAAAGAAGAAAATCAAATTACTAATATCAAAAATGAAAAGGGCAAATTGACCTCCAATAAGGAGGAAATAATAATGATAATTAGAAATTAATTTGCACAAATTTATGCCCAAAATTCGGCAATCCAAATGAGATGTATGAGTATTTTAAAAAATACAAATTGCCCAGATTAACAGAAGAGGAAGTTGAATACTTAAACAACTCCATCTCGGGGGGAAAAAATGAACAAGCCATCAATGAACTCCCTAGGCAAAAATCTCCAGGGCCAGATAGATTTATAAGTGAATTATATCAAATATTTAAAGAACAGTTAATTCCAATACTATACAGACTATTTTTGAAAACTGGAGAAGGAGTCCTACCAAATTCTTTTTATGATATAAATATTGTTTTGATGCCTAGACCAGGAAGAGACAAAACAGAGAGAAAACTATAGACCAATCTCTGTAATGAATATAGATACAAAAATTTTAAATAAGATTTGAGCAAAATGAATACAGGATTTTATCACTAAAATAATATGTTATGGTCAGGTAAGATTCATACCGGCAATGCAGGGCTGGTTCAATATTAGGAAAACTATTAGCATTATCAATCATATCAACAGCAAAACTAACAAAAACCTCAACAGATGCAGAAAAAGTTTTCAACAAAATACAGCACCCATTCCTATTAAAAACACTGGAGAACATAGGAATAAAGGAAACTTTCCATAAAATAATAAGCAGTATCTACTTAGAATCTTCAGCAAGCATTATATGCAATGGAGATAAGCTAGATGCATTTCCAATAAGATTAGGGGTGAAACAAAGGTATCCACTATCACCACTATTATTCAATATGGTACTAGAAATGTTAGCTGTAGCAATTAGAAAAGATAAAGGAATTGCAGGAATAAGAATAGGCAATCAGGAAACTAAATTGTCACTCTTTGCAGATAATATGATGATATACTTAGAAAACTCCATAGACTTGAGTAATAAACTACTTGAAATAATAAACGACTTTGGCAAAGTTGCAGATGAGAAAATAAACTCACACAAATATTCTGCATTCTTTTATATGTTAGTAACCAAGTCCAACAGCAAGAAATAGGAAGAAAAATCCCATTTGAAATTAGGTTACACACTATAAAATATTTGGGAGTTTACCTGCCAAAACAAAGCCAGGGACTATATGAACACAATTACAAGACACTTTTTGCGCAAATAAAGTCAGATCTAAATATGTGGGAAAACATCAGTTTCTCATGGGTAGGACTAATATTATATAAAATGGCAGTTCTAAATAAGTTGATTTACTTATATAGTGCCATATCAATTAAAATATCAGATAATTATGTTCTAAAGCTGGATAAAATAATATCAGAATTCCTCTGGAAGAACAAAAAGGTCCAGAATATCAAAGGGACTAATGAAAAGAAATGCTAGGGAGAGTGGCCTAGCTCTACCAGATCTCAAATTGTTTTATTAAGCAACAATTATCAAAACCACTTGGTACTGGCTACGAAACAGAAGTTTCGACAGGTGGAATAGACTAGGTACTCAAGACACAGTAGGCAATGAATTTAGCAATCTCCTGTTCAATAACCCCAAGGACCCCAGCTTCTGGGATAAGAACTCAGTGTTCGACAAAAAAAAATTGCTAAGAGAACTGGGTAACAGTGTGGCAGAAACTAGGCATAAACTCATGCCTGACACCATACATAAGAATAAAGTCAAAATGGGTACTTGATCCAGGTATGAAGATTAATATTGAAGGAACAATCAAAAGTGTATATATCAGATTTATGGAGAAGGGAGAATTTTTGACTAAAGAAGAGATAGAAAATATTATGAAGTGTGAGATGGATAATTTTTATTACATTAAACTGAAAAGTTTTATACAACCAAAACCAATGTAACCAAAAATGGAGAAGGAATTTTTACAGCTAATCTCGGGGATAAAGGTCTCATTTCCAGAATATATAGAGAACTAAGTCAAATAAACAACAGTATAAGTCATTCCCCAATTGATAAATGGCCAAAGGATATGAACAAGAAGTTTTGAGAGGAAGAAATTAAAGATATCTATAATCATTTGAAAAAATGCTCTAAATCACTTTTGATTAGAGAGATGCAAGTCAAAATAACTTTGAGGTATCACTTCATACCTTTTAGACTGGCAAACATGACCGATCAGGAAAATGATAAATGTTGGATAGGATGTGGGAGAGTTGGAACACTAATTCATTTTTTCTGGTGCTGTGAGCTCATCCAACCATTCTGGAGAGTGGTTTGAAACTATGCCCAAAGGGCTACAAAAATGTGCATACCCTTTGAACCAGCAATATAATTTCTAGGACTGTATTCCCAAGAGATCATAAAAATGGGAAAATGTCCCACGTGTACAAAAATATTTACAGCAGCACTCTTTGTAGTTGCCAGATACTGAAAATCAAGGGGATGCCCATCAATTGGGGAATGACTGAATAAATTATGGTACATGAATATAATGGAATACTATTGCACCATAAGAAATGATGACCAAGAAGACTTCAGAGAGGCCTGGAAAGACTTATATGATCTGATCTTGAGGGAAAGGAGTAGAACCAGGACAACTTTGTGCACAGCAAAGACCACAATGTGTGAGTTTTTTTTTTCTGGTAGACTTGGATTTTCATATCAATGCAAAGACATAAAAAATAATTCTCAATGATCTTCTGAGGTAAAATACTTTCCACATTCAGAGAAAGAACTATGGGATTCAATAGCAGCAATTTAGCAGATCATTGTTTTGTGTGTCTGTGTATGAGTGTGTGTGTTTTTGTGTTTCTGTTTGTATGTGTGTGTGTGTTTATTATGTTTTGCTTTGTTATATGATTTCTCCCATTTATTTTAGTTCTTCTATACAAGATGACTATAGTGAAAATATATTCATTAGGAACATATGTGTAGATCCTATATAGAACTGCACGTCTGTCTTGGAGAGGGAGGAGTTGGTAGGGGGTAGATTGGGGGGAAAAATGTAAATTTTGTGGTAGTGATTTTAGAACATTAAAAATAAATGAAATGAATAAAAAATTAATCTAATTCAAAACATTTTTACTTTAATCTGGAAAGGTCTTTCTGCCTCAGATAGGGGAGAGGCAGCCCATGTCCTACCTCACCTAAAGCAGAATTTAAGTATATTAAAACTTTATTTCAGCAGTTAAGAAGGAAGTTTTAACTAAAATTGTTTTTGCTGCAAATCAAGCATTAACAAAAACATGTTTGTAAAAGGAATCTTATGGGCAAATACACAAAGTCCTTGGTCTTATACTTTTTCTTGTAATTGGGTTGTCAATTAGGTTCAAGAGAGTTATGTGATAAATTGGAAACCATTCTTAAAACAGGAAGGTATTTGCTGTATGAAGAAATGTTTTGTAAAATCTTTTGCATGCTTTTTGAAAGACCTACTTACCAAATTTATGTTTGTAACTTAATTTGTTAGTATGACTAAATGTTTTATGGGGGTTGAAACATAAGGGACAAGATAAGGGAGACCAGAAATTTTATGGCTCCAGGAAGCTCTGTGAGAATTATATAATATAGTACATAACATAATAATTATATAATATGAAATCTCTAGTGATTGATTTTTTTTGTACAAATTTAAGATTTAAGATGTGAGTCCTGGTAAAGGTTTTGATTAGTTAAACTTGCCATGTAATGTATAAGCTCCTGGAGTTGTACTAAGAAAGAAATGTGAGGCAGAAGTTTGCCTCTGGGGACAACCCTGTCCTCAGCCTGAGATTGGATCCTTCTGGCTCAGTTTCCTCATTTTGTTCCTCTGAAAAGGAATGTTTTCCCACTTGACTATTTCTGAGTCTGTTTATAGAATTCTTGCTTTTCATCTCCATGACATGTTTCTATAATCAAAGCAGATAGTTGCACAATGCAAATAGTGGAATCTTGCTGTTTTCAATTGCTTTTAAATGGGTACTCTGGTATGGTCTTTTGAAAGATAAAATCCCTGAAATAGAACATTCTTTCTTAATGTTATGGGAATAATTAGACTTAAGGAAAGGAAACCAAAGTGTAAATGTGATGTTTTGTCATCATTCCATAGAAAACGACTGGAAATTTAAAGTCAACTGTAATTGTTTGGAATTGTTGAAGTTAGGGGTGCTTGGGACCCAGAACAGTAACATGCTGGATCCTGCTCCAGTGACTTCAACCCAAGCTTACTTTGAGCTAAAGAAGGTCAAAGCTTGTAATCTTATCTACAGAGAGACTGAGGAAGGAGTTTGTGGTGGTCTCAGATGGTCTGGAAGTTCCAGATGTGGACTTGATGGGAGTGGCCAGTAGCCTGGAGAATTGAATTGATACAGAATAATGATGGACAAGAGCTCATGGGCCTCAGGAGAGCTAGTGCATATGGGGAAGGCCAAGGATTTTTCAAGGTGCGGTTTTCCAGGGTCCTTTTAGACAAAGGTGACCTAAAACACTTTTGGGGTAATGGACAATAGTCCCCAACTTGGAATAGGGCCTTTACATGTTACAGAGACCAATTAGGAAAATAAGAATTAATTACCGAAACTAAATCAGAGAAATCTTCCCTTTTGATAAAATAATTTCAGGGGGAGGAGCCACGATGCCAGAGTAGAAAGATTCACATATGCTAGCTCCGAACCCACAGCCCATAAATTACCTGTAAGGAGGAACTCCTGACAGGTTCTGAAGCAGTGGAAGCCGCACAGCAACGGAGTGGAGGAGATTTATGTTCCGGAGAGCCCTGAAAAACTGATCCCAAAAGTCTGTCATGCACCAGACCTGGACCAGAGCCCAGCCCTGCCCTGGCTGCACGCCCCGAGAGTAGCAGATCCAAGCAGGCTTCAGGGACCGAATCTTTCGCGGCCACGAAGGTCCCTCAATGCACGGGTACTACAGGTCAGAGAGAGACTTCTTGGCTGGCCGAGAGGGAAGGGGGTGTCTCCATATCTCGGGCCCCCTTGGGAGGGAGTAGCACAGGCAGTGGCGGACAGGAGTTCCCAGACCAGGTGGGAGCTCAGGTCCATTGTGGAAGATCTCCGCATAAATCCCATGAGGGAACCGAGCTCTGTGAGGCGGCTCTACCTCCACCTGAGAACCTGAACTTAATCCCACTGAATAGCAGCTCCATCACTCGAGGAAAGTCCTCAGGCTGGGAATCAGTAATTGAATCTCAGACCACAAGCACGAGTTGGGCGAATCTGGAGAGAGGCAGGTGTGGAGAGGAATCTCAGAAGTCAAGTAACTGGCTGGGAAAATACCTAGAAAAGAGAAAAAAAAAATTAAGACCATAGCAGGTTAGTTTCTTGTTGAACAAATATTTTCTCCTTTCCTTTCTGATGAGGAAGAACATTGCTTAACATCAGGGAAAGACACAGAAATCAAGGTCTCTCTATCCCAAACATCCAAAATAGATATCTAATGGGCTCAGGCCAAGGAAGAGCTCAAAAAGGATTTTGAAAATCAAGTTAGATAGGTGGAGGAAAAACTGCGAAGAGAAATGAGAGAGATGCAAGAAAAGTATGAAAAACGGGTCAATACCTTGCTAAAAGAGACCCAAAAAAATGCTAAAGAAAAAAAAACACCTTGGAAAATAGGCTAACTCAATTGGCAAAAGAGGTTCAAAAAGCCAAGGAGGGGGAGAATGTTTTCAAATGCAGAATTAGCCAAATGGAAAAAGAGGTTCAAAAGCTCACTGAAGAAAATAGTTCTCTCAAAATTAGAATGGAACAGATGGAGGCAAATGACTTTGTGAGAAACCAAAAAAATCACAAAATAAAACCAAAAGAATGAAAAAATGGAAGATAATGTGAAATATCCCATTGCAAAAACAACAGAACTGGAAAATAGATCCAGGAGAGACAATTTAAAACTTATGGGACTACCTGAAAGCCATGATCAAAAAAAGAGCCTAGACATCATCTTTCATGAAATTATCAGGGAAAACTGCCCTGATATTCTACAACCAGAAGGCAAAATGAAGTATTCAAGGAATCCACCAATCACCACTAGAAAGAGATCCAAAAGAGAAACTCCTAGGAATATTGTGGCCAAATTCCAGAATTCCCAGGTCAAGGAGAAAATATTGCAAGCAGCTAGAAAGAAACAATTCCAGTATTGTGGAAATACAATCAGGATAACACAAGATCTAGCAGCTTCTACATTAAGGGATCAAAGGGCATGGAATAGGATATTCCAGAAGTCAATGGAACTAGAATTAAAAACAAGAATCACCTACCCAGAAAAACTGAGTATAATACTTCAGGGGAAAAAAATGGTCTTTCACTGAAATAGAGGACTTTCAAGCATTCTTGATGAAAAGACCAGAGCTGAAAAAAAAATTGACTTTCAAACACAAGAATGAGAAGCATGAAAAAAGTAAACACCAAAGAGAAGTCATAAGGGACTTACCAAAGTTGAACTGTTTACATTTCTACATGAAAAGACAATATTTTCAACTCTTGAAACTTTTCAGTATCTGGGTAATTGGTGGGATTACACAAACACACACACACGCACACACATGCATGCACACACATACACATACACACATGCATGCACACACAGAGACAGAGAGCACAGAATGAATTGAATAGGATGGGATCATATCTTAAAAAAATGAAGCATTGAGAGAGAAATGTATTGGGAGGAGAGAGGGAGAAATGGAATGGGGCAAATTATCTCTCATAGAAGAGGCAGGCAGGCGATTTTTAGTGGAGGGAAAAAGAGGAGAGCTGAGAGAAAAACATGAAATTTACTCTCATCACATTCGACTAAAGGAAGGAATAAAATGCACACACATTTTGGTAGGAAAACCTATCTTACAATCCAGGAAAGTGGGGGAGAAGGGGTAAGCAGGGTGGGGGGGAGATGGAAGGGAGGGCAATAGGAGGAGGGAGCAGTTTGAAGTCAACACTCCGGGAGGGACAGGATCAAAAGACAGAATAGAAACAATGGGGGGCAGGATAGGATGGAGGGAAATACAGTTAGTCTTACACAACACTACTATTATCGAAGTCACTTCCAAAACTACGCCGATATGGCCTATATTGAATTGCCTGCCTTCCCAAAGAGAAAGAGTGGGGAGGAATGGATGGGGAGAAGTTGGAACTCAAAGTTTTAGGAACAACTGTCGAGTATTGTTCTTGCTACTAGGAAATAAGCAATCCAGGTAATGGGGAATAGAAAGTTATCTGGCCCTACAGGAAAAAAGAGAAGATGGGGGCAAGGGAAGGGAGGTGTGATAGAAGAGAGGGCAGATTGGTGCTAGGGGAAATTGGAGTGCTCGGTGTATTTCGTGGGAGGAGGGGACAAATGGGGAGAAAATTTGGGTCCCAGAATTTTGTGAAAATGACTGTATAAAGTTTAATAAATAAAAAAAGTTTAGTAAAAAAAATAATGTTTTTGGTCTAGGTTTCTTAGAGGCAGGTAACCTCTGGTATTATTTTGCATTGATGGAAAAGTTAAATATTTTTACCTTTATTTGAATTCATTTCTTAAGATGAAGTTAGTGTTAGAGCTTATCATATGTGTATATCATTCTTTTAGGTTGAGCGAGATTAGAAATGGATAGAGTAGTTTGGCATACACATGTAAATCTATTAGAATATTAACTTATGGTTTTAATGGTAAATTTGGTCTTGTGGTTGTTATTTAATTATGAGGTAGAACATGTATAGAAAGGCATATAAGCCACTTAAGACTTGCTTCAAAAGATGTTCCTTAGCCAATGTGAAATTATAGTCATATCTGGAACTGATTATTGAATCTTTCTATTTTAGGATTTTATGGGACTATTAACAGACTGTTCTTCTGAGCCTAACTCCAGTTATGGATAGCAAGAAAGACTGTCTGAGCCATTTACCCATGATGCCACTAGGCTTGTGAGATGGTAGATCGAACTACAAAAACTGTGATCTCATGGGAAGGTTGGAAGAGTGGTTGTTCAGCCTGGACTGAGGTAGAATTCTAGTGACTCAGTTCTCTCATTGACACCTGGCAGATTTTAATCCTGGCTGTATGCCAGTTGGCAATCTACTGCTTCCTTAACATGATATTAGGCAGATGTTGTTTCCCTGAAACGTCCCTATTCTTAGTGGCAATTTGCAATAATCAAAAGTTTTGTAAGCATAATCCCAGATTTATTTAATAATAGATTGTTGGTATGGGATCATCTGAGGAATTCAAATTTAAGTTAACAGGCTTAGGATTGTAGACTACCAGCAATAAGTTAGGGTCCTTTAAATTTTGGTGAAAGCATAGGAACAGTTATATTGAAGATCTGTGAAATTAACAAAAATTGTTATTATTTTGTCTCAGATAATTAATGTTTTTTTCCAGATGAGAAATGATTTTATTTTATTTTATTTTATTTTATTTTAATTTTATTTTTAGGTTTAGGAGAGTACTTTTATTTTTTTTAATTTTTTTAATGTTTTACAATCATTTCCTTAAAGTTAAGATTTTATCCCCCTCACCCTTCCCCCACTACCCCCCTCCCTCCCCGCGACAGCATACAATTTTGTATAGGGTCTACATATACTTTCCTATTGAGCACATTTTCACTATAGTCATGCTATGTAGTCGAACTAAAATAAATGGAAGAAATCATATAAAAAAATCAAAACATAATACACTGAAACCCACACACACAAACATGATCTACTACATTCTGCAAATGACTTCCATATTTCTTTCTCTGACTGTGGAAGGCATTTTGCCTTAGAAGATCGAAATTGGGATTTTTTTTTTCCTCAGTAAGTTCTTGTGTTATTACAAAGTTCCAAGCCTACCAGGAAAAACTCTTGCTCACTGTGTTCGCTGTTGTGCACAAAGTTCTCCTGGTTCTGCTCCTTTCACTCAGCATCAGGTCATATAAGTCCTTCCAGGCCTCCCTGAAGTCTTCTTGTTCATCAATTCTTATGGCGCTGTAGTACTCTATTACATTCATATACCATAATTTATTCAGCCATTCTCCCACTAATGGGCATCCCCTTCACTTCCAGTTTTTGGCTACCAAAAAGAGTTCTGCTATAAATATTTTTGTACACATGGGAACCTTTCCCGTTTTTATAATCTCTTGGGGATACACTCCTAGTAGCGATATTTTTGGGACAAAGGGTATGCTCATTTTTGTAGCCCTTTGGGCATAGTTCCAAACCGTTCTCCAGAAGGGTTGGATGACCTCACAGCTCGACCAACAGTGAATTAGTGTTGCAACTCTCCCAAATCCTCTCCAGCATTTATCATTTTCTTGTTCTGTCATGTTTGCCAATCTTATAGGTGTGATGTGGTACCTCAGAGTTGTTTTGATTTGCATCTCTCTAATCAATAGTGATTTAGAGCACTTTTTCACATGACTATAGATATCTTTGATTTCTTCCCCTGAAAATTGCCTGTTCATATCCTTTGACCATTTATCGATTGGAGAATGACTTGTATGGTTATATATTTGAGTCAGTTCTCTATGTAGTCTAGATATGAGGCCTTTATCCTTGAGCTTAGCTGTAATTTTTTTTCCCAATTTACTACATCCCTCCAAATTTTGGTTGCATTGGGTTTGGTTGTGCAAAAACTTTTCAGTTTAAAGTAATCAAAATTATCCATCTTGCATTTCATAATGCCTTCTATCATTTCCTTAGAAAAAAATTCTTCCCCTCTCCATAAATCTGATAAATACACTATACCTTGCTTCTCCAGTTTATTCATGGTATCAAAATTTATACCTAAATCATGTACCCATTTGGACATTATTCTTGTTTATGGTGTCAGGTATGGGTCTATGCCTAATTTCCGCCACACAGTTAACCAGTTTTCCCAGCAATTTTTGTCGAACAGTGAGTTCTTATCCCAGAAGATGGGGTCTTTTGGTTTATCAAACAGGAGGTTGCTATATTCCTTGCCTACTGTGTCTTGAGTGCCAAGTCTATTCCATTTGTCTACCCCTCTGTTTCTTAGCCAATACCAAGTGGTTTTCAAAATTGCTGCTTTATACTACAATTTGCGGTCTGGTAGCGGTAGGCCACCTTCCCAACATTTCTTTTCACTAGTCTCTTTGATGTTCTGGACTTCTTTTCTACCAAATGAACTTTGATTTTATTTTATCAAGCTCTAGAAAATAATTATCTGATAGTTTAATTGGTATGGCACTAAATAAGTAGATTAATTTAGGTAGAATTGTCATTTTTATTTTATTAGCTCCGCCTACCCATGAACAACTGATGTTTTTCCACTTACTTAAATCTTACTTCATTTGTGCAAAAAGTGTCTTCTAATTGTGTTCATATAATCCCTGGGTTTGTTTTGGCAGGTAGACTCCTAAGTATTTCATAGTGTCTACTCTAGCTTTAAATGGGATTTCTCTTTCTATCTCTTGCTGTTGGACTTTGTTGCTAATATATAGGAATGCAGAAGATTTGTGTGGGTTTATTTCGCAACCTGCAACTTTGCCAAAGTTGTTTATTATTTCAAGTAGTGTTTTGCTTGAATCTCTGGGATTCTCTAAGTATATCATCATATCATCTGCAAAGAGTGATAACAGTTTCTTCCTTGGCTATTTTTATTCCTTCAATTTCTTTATCTTCTTTAATTACTACTACTAATATTTCTAGAACCATATTGAATAATAATGGTGATAATGGGCATCCTTGTTTCACCCCTGACCTTATTGGAAATGCACCTAGCATATCCCCATTGCATATAATGCTTGCTGAAGGTTTTAGGTAGATACCGGTTATTGCTCTATGGAAAGTTCCCTTCATTCCTATGTTCTCCAGTGTTTTTTAATAGGAATGGGTGTTGTATTTTGTAGAAAGCTTTTTCTGCATCTATTGAGATAATCATGTGGTTTTTGTTAGTTTTGTTGTTGATGAAATCAATAATGCTAATAGTTTTCCTAATATTGAACCAGCCCTGCATTCCTGGTCATAATGTATTATTCTCTTGAAAAGATGCTGTATTTGTTTTGCTAAAATCTTGTTGAAAATTTTTGCATCTGTATTCATTAGAGAAATTGGTCTATAATTTTCTTTTTCTGTTTTGTCTCTTCCTGGTTTGGGTATCAAAACCATATTTGTATCATAGAAAGAATTTGAGAGGACTCCTTCTTCCCCAATTTTCAAAAATAGTCTGTATAGTATTGGAATTAACTGTTCTTTAAAGGTTTGATAGAATTCACTTGTGAATCCATCTGGTCCTGGAGATTTTTTCCTAGAGAGTTCATTGATGGCTTGTTCAATTTCTTTTTCTGAGATGGGGCTGTTTAAGTATCCAATTTCATCTTCTGTTAATCTGGGCAATTTGCATTTTTTAAAATATTCATCCATCTCATTTAGATTATCGAATTTGTGGGCATAAAGTTGGGCAAAGTAATTTCTAATTATTGTTTTAATTTCCTCCTCATTGGAGGTGAGTTCAAGCCTTTCATTTTTAATATTAGTAATACGATTTTCTTCTTCCTTTTTTTAATCAAATTGACCAAAGGCTTATCAATTTTATTAATTTTTTTCACAAAACCAACTATTGGTTTTATTGATTAATTCAATAGTTTTCTTAATTTAAATTTTATTAATCTGTCCTTTGGTTTTCAGTATTTCTAATTTGGTATTTTCTTGGGGATTTTCAATTTGTTCTTTTTCTACCTTTTTCAGGTGCATACCCAAGTCATCGATCTCCTCTTTCTCTATCTTATTTGTGTAGGTATTCAAAGATATAAAACTTCTCCTATGAACTGCTTTTGAATATCCCATAATATTTGGTAGGTTGTCTCATTATTGTCATTCTCTTGAATGAAGTTGTTGATTGTTTCTATGATTTTTTCTTTACCCCATTCCTTCTTTAGGATTAAATTATTTAGTTTCCAATTGATTTTTGCTTTATCTTTCCATGGCCTTTTATTACATATAATTTTTATTGCATTATGATCTGAGAAGGATGCACTGATTATCTCTGCCTTTCTGCACTGGATTGTGAGATTTTTATGTCCTAGTACATGGTCAATTTTTGTAAATGTTCCATATACTGCTAAGAAAAAGTTATATTCCTTTCTATTCCCATTCAGTTTTCTCCAAAGATCTATCATATCTACCTTATCTAGAGTTTTATTTACCTCCTTAACCTCTTTCTTGTTTATTTTGAGGTTAGATTTGTCAAATTCAGAAAGAGGGAGGTTGAGGTCCCCCAGTTGTATAGTTTTGCTGTCATTTTCTTCCTTTAGTTCCCCCAACCACTCCTCTAAGAATCTGGATGCTATACCACTTGGAGTATACATGTTTAGTAATGATATTGCTTCATTGTCTATGGTGCCTTTTAGCAGGTTATAGTTTCCATCCTTATCCCTTTTGATTAGATCTATTTCTGCTTTTGCTTTGTCTGAGATTAGGATTGCTACTCCTGCCTTGCTTACATCAGCTGAAGCACAATATATTCTGCTCCATCCTTGGACCATTATCCTATGTGTATCCCCCCATTTCCAATGTGTTTCTTGTAAGCAGCATATTTTTGGATAATGGCTTTTAATCCATTCTGGTATCCGTCTCCGTTTTATGGGAGAATTCATTCCATTCACATTCACAGTTATGATTACAATCTCAATATTTCCTTCCATCTTCTTTCCCACCACTTGTGCTTTTAGCTCTGCTGTCTCCCTTCCCCTCCTCAATAGTATTCACTTTTCACCACCTCCTCTTGCCGCCTTCCCCTCCTTCTTTTAGCCCCCTCCTTTAAACAGCCCTTTACTCTTATTGCTTCTTCCCTCCCTTTTAGTCTCCCTCCCCTTTCTTTCCCTTTCCTCTTCCTCTGCTTATAGAGCTAGTTAGGATTTTCTACTTAAGTTTATTGTTCCATCCTTTAAACAAATCCGAAAAGAGTACCTCTCACACAATGCTCATTTCCCTTCCCTCTTTCCCTCTACTATGATTTTGTACTTCTTCTTGTGATGTAATTTGCCATTTTCTGCTTCCTCTTTTTCACCCCTCCTATTACAATAGCTTCTCATACTTAAACCATATTTTTTATCATGATATCATTTACTTTATACCCGTTCCCCCTATGCATATCCCTTTTATATTTCTTAATAGCCTCACAGTTCTCAAGATTAACAGGTATCATCTTCCCTTATATCGAGGTAAACAATTTGCCCTAATTGAGTAGCAAATTGTTCTCCCCCCATTGTTTACTTTTTTATGATTCTCTTGAGATCTGCATTTGAATATCAAATTGTCTGTTAAGTTCTGGCGTTTTGGTCAGGAATCTCTGGAAATCCCTTACTTCATTGAATGACTTTCTCCTTGCCTGAAATGTTATGCTGAACTTTGCTGGGTAGTTGATCTTTGGTTGTAGTCCCAACTCCTTTGCCTTACGGAATATTGGGTTCCAATTCTTTCGATCTTTTAATGTAGAAACTGCAAGGTCCTGTGTAATCCTGATTGTATCTCCTTGATATTTAAATTGTTTCTTTCTGGCTGCTTGTAATATTTTCTCCTTCACTTGATAGCTCTGGAATTTGGCAACTATATTTCTTAGAGTTTTGAGTTTGGGATCCCTTTCAGGAGGGCAACGGTGAATTCTTTCAATGACTATTGTGCCCTCTGAATCTAGTACTTCTGGGCAGTTTTCCTTGATCATTTCCTGGAAGGTATTTTCCAGGCTCTTTTTTCCATCCTGGTATTCTGGCATGCCAATAATTCTTAAGTTTTCTCTTCTGGATCTATTTTCCAGGTCACTTGTTTTTCCAATTAGATATTTTACATTTTCTTCTATCTTTTCTTTCCTTAGATTTTGTTTGGCTGTCTCATTGAGTCTTTAATTTCTACTTACCATTTCTAATCTTCATCAAATTTTTTCTTCCGTTAACTTTTGTATCCTCTTTTCCATCTGCCCAATTTTTCCTTTTAAGTTGCTATTTTCTCCAGTTAATTTTTGAACTTCTTTTTCCATTTGTTCAATTTTCCTTTTCAAGGAGATGTTCTCATCAGTGAATTCTTTCTTAATAATTTTAAAATCATTGGCCAGTTTGTCTTCTATTTCCTTCTTCAGCTGTTCCAGGAGAGCTGCTTGTGCTTGCGAGTAGTTCATAGTGCCTTCTGAAGTTTCAGATGGAAGTACAGTCTCAGCAGAGACCTCTTTGCGGTTTGTGTTTTGGTCCTTATCCCCATAGAAAGATTCTGTGGTTCTTTCAGCCCTCTGCTTTTTCCTGTTCATGATGTTGATTGAGTGTTGTGGCTTCTGGTTCTTTCAGTGAGAAGCTAAAGAATTTTTTGCTGAGCTGATGTGTGAAAAAGCTAAAACCAGGTTTTTGTTTGGTGTTTCCGTGATCAGCCCTGGGTTTAGCTTGTTAAGTGTGTGGGAGGGATGGTCTGGTCCCAGGAGATCTCCTCAGCTGAACTGAGGTAAATGCAAGCTCAGGGACTGGTAATCCCAGCTGCCCTATTGTCTTTCTGATTCCCCTGGACAGCTGAGGCACTCCTAGATGCTAATGCATGTTCCCACCCCTCCTGGGGCTCCTCTCCTGGCGCTGAGGCTTGCCTGGGTCCTAGTGCGAGTTTTCTCTGCCCTGGGTCCTCTGTGCTTCCGGTTTGCCTCTGCCACCATAGGAGGAATCCCCCTTAGCCATTTTCCTTGTCTCAGGTGTTATGAGACTATTGGTCTCCTTCTTCTATTTCTACTGATATGGGATTTTTCTGGGGAAATATTTTATGGTTCTTTCATGGTCATCAAGGGGGGGAGGAGAGAGCGTTTACTTATCACTCTGCCATCCTGGCTCCTGAACCTTCAAGTAGGTGACGTACCGAAGTTGGATCTTCGGGCTGAAGGTCTCAGGAGCTCCTGTGCTGATATCTGGTGCTCCGCGGCTCTCACTCACTTGGTTCGGCTTGTCTCCCGCCCTTGGTGCCACTCCTCTGGTTCCACCTGCCACTCAGGTTTCTCGGATCTCTTCTGCTCTGCTGCACTGGCCGTGCTGTGCTGTGTGCTGTGGGCTCACCCCCGTGGAACAGATCCTTCCTGTGGACCTTCCAGTCCAACCTGAGCTCCAAATCCGTCACCATCTGTCTCCCACTCGATTCCGCACCTCCAAAATTTGGTCAGATTCTCCTTTCAGAGGTACCTGGAGGAGTTTGTCCGAGAGCTTAGGTGAGTCATTGCTCTCGCTCCACCATCTTGGCTCCCCCCTGATTAATGTTAAAAGAAAAATGGTTTGCAGTCTATATTGTAAATGTTTTAAAAGAAATATCACATGACCAGAAGTTGGAATTCCTTGATGAGGAGATACGTACTGTGTTAAAATGATTATTTATTGCATTTATGTAAAGACTAGAGCCTGTTCTTGACTCCTTAGTGAAGTATCATCTTCCTTATGGGGGGAATGAGTAGCAAATCAATGTAAAATGCAAAAACTGGGTTCTAATGTCAATTTCTTAAACATGACAATTGACCAAATATCCAATTTCGATTTTGTAAGTGTGATAGAAATGACAGTCCAAAATTTTATCAGTGTCAGTTTTGTAGGAGAATTAATATATGAATTTCTACAAAAGACAAAGGAAAGAAGATGCAGAGATGCTGTGCTGAGGATGGCTTGAAGGATCTTCCAGACCAGAAATCTGAATAAGATGATATTCCTCTCCAAACCTTTAAATGGAAAATTCCTTAATATATCTTTTCCTTTTGAATCTCTGTGTCTTTATTTATAACAAGAGGACTGCTCCCTTGTAATTTTTTAGTGAGTTGACAAATTTTGCTCCCTTCTCATAGTCCTACAAAGGGGAGATAAATGAAGGGAAAAATTCATAGAGGAAAGAAGATGAGGAGATATGGATGGGATTTAGGTGTGGAAACAGAAATTTTAGTAAAGAAAAAAAAGTGGGGATTTTGTGGGGAAAAAGAAAGTTCTGTTTTCCACAGTCCTAGGTGATAAGGGTTGTGATCTAGCATGAACAAGTTAGAGGTCAGAAACTAAAATGCATTCTCAAACACCTGTGTGAGGAAGGGCCTATCAGAGGTGAGAACATTGAGTCACATTGTCAGGGGACAGTATCAGAGAGGAGATGCAAAGTTAGCAGAACAGTACAAGAAGGTCCATATTTCTGAACGTGTGTAGTCATCCTATAACCTTACTGGGGAGGCTACCTGTTCATTCAGGGGGAATGGACATAAAGATTAATAAAAGTTTTCCTGATTTCAGAAGAGGTATTGTTCTTTGCTTATGGTGAGCATGTTTCTCATTGTTCAGAGCTTATTAGACAGGTTCACTTCTAACAGTATCTTTCCACAACGCTTACAGAGAAGGCAAGACTGGTGCCAATTCTTTCCTAGGGATGTCAGCTTCTCCACAAAATAGATCCTCATGTTACTTTGAGGGCACCAGTTGGGCTCCACAGTGAAGATTGTGACACTGGATGTTTTGCTGGGCCCTCTCAAGGGGCAATTGGTTTTACCCATCCTCTGCTTGAATTGGGGTCCTCAATAGGACCAGTGACAGGAACTTCTTCTGCCTGTGGTTTCTCATAAACGTAATAGCCTGAACCCTTGATATTTACACCTTTAGGCCCAAACAACGTGGTATAGCATGATATGTGGCAAAATTTCCCTTGTGCTCTTCATTACCTCTAGGCATCAGTGTCTTTTTGTAATGCTCACACTTCAGACAAAATTTATGCCAGTCCTTGCCCAGTAAACTCACCTTTTCAGCATGTTACTTGGTTTTGTCACACTTGGAGCACTTGAAGGACATAGTCCAGGCCTGGATCCATCTGTTGTCCAACTGTCTAGCTCCTCACATTCCCAACCTACACTTGTGTCACCCCTTGGCTTTTGCTTTTCTAGGTTGCTTTTTTCTTATTGTGTTTGCCTTTTTCCTGGCTTTTAAAGTGGTTCTCTGTTTCTGGGACTCAGGGAACTCTGTCGTAGACAACTTCTACAGGGGGACAGAACCTAGTTAATGACTTTGTGTGCTTGGCCCTTCAGTTCTGCACCTGGAATGTGTATAAAGCTTTCACTTATCTGGTGCTTAACTGCAGCTGCCTGCCTGTTGTGTGCAGAGATCTTACTGCATTTCCCTGGGTTTACACTGAAGCTTGAGGTATAAGGGAGGGGTGTGTTGGCACCTGGGAGTCTCTTTCATCCCAGGGCTGTGCTAGACAAGGGGAGGCTCAGCAACTGGTGGATGCCCATCCATGGTGCCAGTAGTGGTTCTCTGTGCTACTATCTGCCAATTCCCTTGGTGGTGTGAAGACATGGAGGGGCAGGAAAATCCTGGTATTGGCACTTGTCTGCTCTGCCATGCTGGAGTTCAGGATCTCCTTCTGGTTTCCTGAGGTAGGACTTGCTCCTGACTTGCCTGTATACCTCCTGTCTTGTATTGGTTCCTTTCATCCACAGCAAGAGAGAACTTTCCAGTTAATCCCTCTACCTGTCTAAGCTAAAAAGCTGCTGCATTCCATGTTTCTGATGACTCCACTCTTCCTGGATTTTTCCTCATGTGGCATTTTCTGGGTTTTTTAAAGTCAGTAAAAAAGAGTAAGAGCTACTTATTGCTTTTTGCCCTCTTGGCTCTTAGAAATCCTGTCATCCAATTATATTCTACCCTAATCAGAGAATCATCTACAATAACTTATTCTTTGCTTGGCACCACATTTTAGGCGGGTCATGGATGAACCAGAATAGAGCATACAGTATGGTGAAGGTGCCTGAGTTCATGTCATACAAGGATGTGAAAAAAACAGTTAAAGATTAGCTTAAACAGGAAAAGACATATTATAAATTATTTTTAAATATTTTAAGGGTTGTCACAACTAAAAGGTTAAAATTTTTCAGTTGGAGCCTGGCGAGTAGTATGCAGATCAAAATATACACTTGTGTGACCTGGAGAGTTCACTTACTCTGTCTGGGGTAGTTTTCTTCCTCCACAAAATGAATATATTCTTTCTTTTTTTTATTTAACTTTTTACATTCATTTTCACAAAATTTTGGGTTCCAAATTTTTTCCCCTTTTCTCCCCTCCCCCCACCCCAATACATCGAGCATTCTAATTTTCCCTATCACCAATCTGCCCTCTCTTCTATCTCCCTCCTTCTCTTGTCCCCATCTTCTCTTTTGTCCTGTAGGGCCAGATGATTTTCTATTCCCCATTACCTGTATTTCTTATTTCCTAGTAGCAACAACAATATTAACAATCGTTCCTAAGACATTGAGTTCCAAATTTTCCCCATCTCTCCCTCCCTACCCATTACCTTTGGGAAGGCAGGCATTTCAATATAGGCCCTATCTGTGTAGTTTGCAAATGACTTTGATAATAGTCGTGTTCTGTAAGACTAACTGTTATTTCCCTCCATCCTATCCTGCCCCCCATTGTTTCTATTCTGTCTTTTCATCCTGTCCCTCCCCAAGTGTTGATTTCAAATTGCTCCCTTCTCCCATTGCCCTCCCTACCATCATCCACCCCCCTTGCTTATCTTCTTCTCCCCCACTTTCCTGTATTGTAAGATAGGTTTTCATACCAAAATCAGTGTGCATTTTATAACTTCCTTTAATTGAATGTGATGAGGGTAAACTTCTTGGTTTTTTTTTTTTTCTCAGCTCTCCTCTTTTTCCCTCCATTAAAAAGTCTCCTGCTTGCCTCTTGAATGAGATATAATTTACCCCATTCCATTTCACCCTCTTTCCTCCCAGTACATTTCTCTCTCATCATTTACCTTAATTTCCTTTAAGATATGGTCCCATCCTATTCAATTCACTCTGTGCTCTCTGTCTCTGTGTGTACATGCATGTGTGTATGTGTGTGTGCGTGCATGCGTATACATGTGTGTGTATGTGTGTGTGTGTGTGTATAATCCCACCAACTATCCAGATACTGTAAAATTTTAAGAGTTACAAATATTGTCTTTCCATGTAGGAATGTAAATAGTTCACTTTTGGTAAGTCCCTTATTACTTCTCCTTGCTGTTTAGTTTTTCGTGCTTCTTCTCATTCTTGTGTTTGAAAGTCAAATTTTCTTTTCAGCTCTGGTCTTTTCATCAAGAATACTTGAAAGTCTTCTGTTTCATTAGAAGACCATATTTTCCCCTGAAGTATTATTCTCAGTTTTGCTGGGTAG
The DNA here is from genome assembly GCA_023548195.1 of Bettongia penicillata ogilbyi. Classification (NCBI taxonomy): domain Eukaryota; kingdom Metazoa; phylum Chordata; class Mammalia; order Diprotodontia; family Potoroidae; genus Bettongia; species Bettongia penicillata. The sequence continues at coordinate 2,740,325 of JAJHZJ010000344.1, forward strand.
GTGATTCTTGGTTTGAGCCCTAGTTCCTTTGACTTCTGGAATATCCTATTCCACTCCCTTCGATCCGTTAATGTAGAAGCTGCTAGATCTTGAGTTATCCTGATTGTATTTCCACAGTACTGGAATTGTTTCTTTCTAGCTGCTTGCAAGATTTTCTCCTTGACCTGGGAATTCTGGAATTTGGCCACAATGTTCCTAGGAGTTTCTCCTTTTGGATCTCTTTCAGGCAGTGATTGATGGATTCTTTCAATACTTATTTTGCTCTCCAGTTGTAGAATGTCAGGGCAGTTTTCCTTGATAATTGCATGGAAGATAATGTCTAGACTCTTTTTTTGATCATGGCTTTCAAGTAGTCCCATAAGTTTTAAATTGTCTCTCCTGGATCTATTTTCCAGGTCAGTTGGTTTTCCTATGAGATATTTCACATTCTCTTCCATTTTTTCATTCTTTTGCTTTTGTTTGGTGATTTCTTGGTTTCTCAGAAAGTCATTGGCCTCCATCTGTTCCATTCTAATTTTGAAAGAACTATTCTCTTCAGTGAGCTTTTGAACCTCTTTTTCCATTTGGCTAATTCTGCTTTTGAAAGCATTCTTCTCCTCATTGACTTTTTGAACCTCTTTTGCCAATTGAGTGAGCCTATTTTTCAAGGTGTTATTTTCTTCAGCATTTTTTTTGGTCTCCTTTAGCAAGGTATTGACCCATTTTTCATGCTTTTCTTGCATCTCTCTCATTTCTCTTCCCAGTTTTTCCTCCACCTGTCTAACTTGATTTTCAAAGTCCTTTTTGAGCTCTTTCATGGCCTGAGCCTGTTGGATATCTATTTCGGGTGTTTGGGGTACAGAGGCCTTGACTTCTATGTCTTTCCCTGATGGTAAGAATATTTCCTCGTCATCAGAATTGAAAGGCAGGAACATCTGCACCCCATCAAAATAGGTCACTATGGTCTTATTTTGCTTCCTTTTTCTGGGCATTTTCCCAGCCAGTTACTTGACTTCTGAGATTCCTCTCGACCCCCGCCTAGATCTGCCCAGCTAGTGCTTGGGGTCTGAGATTCAAATGCTGCTTCCCAGTCTCAGGCGGGAGGGGCTGCTATTCAATGTGAGCTTAAATTCTGTTGCTCAGGTGGGGGCAGGGCCACCTCCCAGGCTCAGTTCCCTCAGGGGCTTTATGCAGAGACCTTCAGTAATGGAGCGGCTGGGGGCAGGTCCACCTCCCAGTCTCAGCTCCTTCAGGCGGGTTTATGCAGAGACCTTCAGTAATGAAGATCCTGCCTGCTCCGGGAGTCCCGGGGGCCGCCACTGCTGCCTCTGCCGCTTCCTCTGCCTCCCCAGGGGCCCCGAGTCACAGAGACACCCCGCTCCCCTCTCAGCCAGCCCAGACGTCTCTCTCACTGACCTGGATCATCTGTGGGCAGAGGGACCCTCGTGGCCACCGGAGGTTCCGTCCCTGAAGCCTGCTCGGATCTGTTCCTCTCGGCCGCCAGGCCAGGGCAGGACAGGTGTGGACTCTGCTTTCTGGGGCACGATGGACCCTGGGGATGACTTTCCAGGGCTCTCTGGAACGGAAATCTCTTCCACTGTGTTTCTGCATGCCTTCCAATGGTCTAGAATTTGTGGGCAGTTCTTCTTGTAGGAAATATATGGGCTGTGGGTTTGGAGCTATCATACGTGAGTCTTTCTACTCCGCCATCTTGGCTCCACCCCCCCCCCAAATGAATATTTTCAAGGAAAAGCAGTCTGCATACATTTGGAGTGAAGTATAAAGGAGGATTATTTTTCAGGTTTTTTAGTTAGACGAAATGTTCAACAAAGCTCCTTCCAACACTTAAATTTTATGGTTCTCTGATGCATAAAAATATTCTTTCTCACCACAGAAACTCACTGAAAAAAGTATAATATATGTCAATCAGAAAATAAAAAATGCAACTGTTTAAGGAAAAGAAGTCATAAAAACAAAGAGAAAGGAAGAATAACAGGAGCAATAGTTAATATTTGTAAAATTCTTTAAGTTTTGCAAAGTTGCACAAGTTGCACAAGTTTTTACATTTCATCTTAATTGATCTTCACATTAATTCTGTGATATTTATCCCTCGTTTACAAAGCAGGAAACAGAAGAGCAGAGCAATTAAGTAAGTTCCCTAAAGTATCACAGCTCTTAAGTGTCTACAGCAACATGTGAACTCATCTTTCTAACTCCAGTGAGTAGTATTATTCAACTTGATTCAATGAACATAGCACAGTTAACAATATCCTTGAGGGGGATTTTTTTGCTTGAATAGAATAATTCCTCAAGTATTTATATTCAACAATGATAATATATATTTTCATGGGTTTGAGAATTTTTTCAGGACTTTTTTCTTCATAGTTAATAGGGTCATGGCGGAAATGAGAAACATTTCCATGTTATATTTCTTCAAGGGGAATAAAGACATGTTATTATTCAAATCCCATGGTTGGAATAAATTGTGCAGAATAACTTGCTGCTTATTTTACCCTTCAGAATCTAAAGAATTTATCTTCATTAAAATTAATGAAATGCTTTAACACAATGTACTTTTGGCAGTTACAAAGGCAATAATATATGTACACGTGCATGAGTGTGCATGTGTATGTATATACATACATATACATACATACACATACACACACAAGATAGCATCTGGTTGAAAGTGGAAATTTTCAGCTATCAAGATGTTACTTGTGCAAAACTTCAAAACTTTTAAAATATCTAGATAACTGACTAGTGACTTAATTCCCCTCTGTATTTCGATATTATGGTAAATATAGATAGGAATTCACCAGCTTTTAATATGTGACTAAGCAACTCTGATTCAAACTTACCTGATATATATCTGATACATGAAAATATGCCTATTGTGGGGGGAGATCCTTAGAAAGAAATATACGTGTGTTTGTCTGTGTGTGTGCATACGCACACAAGCACACCCATATCTACACATACAAACACACACGCACACACACACAACACGTTTTAAAGAAAAGTCATTAGTTTGGAACAATATAAGCTCCTTAGCCTCATGCGTGATTTAATTTGTCTTCCTTTATGTAGCACCTATATATTTACAGTTAGTTTGACAAGTCCAGGAGAAATTAATAAATACTTTTTTGAATTCAATTTTAGTCTCTACTAACTTTTGGTAATTTTGCTCCATTTTTATGTGGCTCTTCAAACCAGAATGAAGGTACTGATGATTACCATGTAGGAATAATTTTATTTATTTTGTCGTCTGGTCAATTTTCAGTTGTGTCTGACTCTGTCACCTCTTTAGTAGTTTTTGTGGAAAAGATAATGGAGTTTTTTTGCCATTTCCTTCTCTAATTCATTTTAGACAAACAAGATTAAATCACTTGCTCAGGGTCCCATAGCTAGAACTGTCTGAAGCCAGATATCAACTCAGGTCTTCCACAGTACAGGCCCAATGCTCTATCCAGTGCACCATATAGGTGCCCTATTTGTAGTGTAAATACTCCACAAACTACTATTTAGAGACACAAAATACTTGGGAAGCAATGTTGTTATTGTTGTTGTTATTATTTATTATTCAGAGAATATATACACAAATAACAATTCTTATACCTGCATCAATAATGTCATCTCTAAAAGCACATATATACTTCCTGGAAGGAAGAAATAGCTTTCTGATTTTTAATACCTTTGGGAAAAAAATGTGTGGGATTTGGATGAGAGATGGGATCAATAATCTCATTAAAGAGGAAATGAGCTTAGAATTTCTATAGAGGATAACACCCTCCTTATCAGGCAGACTCATCTCCTATCACAGCTGTTTAAGATGAACTTTTGTCCTAAAAATTTACCCATAGAGGTTTTTTAAAGGTTCAGCATTAGTAGACATTTAATCAAAGAATTTCAAAATGATAGAAATTTTAACCAAATTAGTTCAAAGAGTTGGTGCTGACCTTATTTCTAACCTTATCAGCAGTCCCAGAATTTCTTAGAAAAAAACTCACTTCTCTTGCAGAGTAAATTCAGGAAGCCAGGAAGTGCTTATATTAACAGAGTTTGTGATGTCCAACCCCTACATCTGGTTATTGCATTTACAATCTCCAAATCCTCTGCTGAGTAGTTTCATGGTCACTTTTCTACAATCACTTCCATCAATCTTATAATTCCCCTCCTTTCCACCATCCCTCCCTGAGATAGCAGGGAATCTTATATGCGTTCTACACATACATTCTTTTTTTATATGTGTTGAAATTATACTTCTTAAAATTTTATTTATTTATTTTTGATTTTCAACATTCATTTCCACAAGATTTTGAGTTCCAAAATTTCTCCCCATCTCTCCCCTCTCCCACCCCAACTCACAGAGCATTCTTATTGTGTTTTCCCCCAATCTGCACTGCCTTCTATTACACCCCTCCCTTCCTTTATCCCCATCTCCTCTATTTTCTTGTAGGGCAGGATAGATTTCCATACCCCACTATCTGAATTCATTAACTCCCAGTTGCATAGAAAAAGAATTTTTAATATTTGTTTTTAAGTTTTGAGTTCCTACTTCTCTCTCTTCCTCCTTCCCCACCCATCTCCACTGAGAAGGTAAGCAATTAAATATATGTTATACTTGTCTAATTATGAAAAGACTTCCATAAAAGTCCTATTGTGAAAGAATAACTATATTTTCCTCCATGCTCTCCTGCCTCCATTTATTCTATTCTCTCTTTTGACCTTGTCCTTTCCCAAAAGGGTTTACTTCTAATTACCTCCTCTTCCTATTTGCCATCCCTTATATCATTCCCCACACTCCACTTATCTGCATCTTCTCTTGTAAGTGAGACTTTCATATCAAATTGAGTGTGCGTACTGTTCCTCTTTTAAGCCAGATTCGATGAGAGTAAGCTTGCCTTTTTCCCTCTCACCTCCCCCACCCCTTACATTGAAAAATCTTTATCTTGCCTGTTCAAGGAGAGATAATTTGCCCCATTTCATTTATCTCTTTCTCCTCCCAATATATTCCTTTCTCACCCTTTAATTTTATTTTTTTTTAGGTATGATCCCTTCTTATTCAACTCACCAGGTGCTGTCTGTCTATAGGTACATATGGTCTGCAACTACCCAAGTAATGAGAAAAGTCTCAAGAGTTACAAATATTGTCTTTCCGTGTAGGAATATAAACAGTTCAACTTTAGTAAGTCCATTATGATTTGTCTTTCCTGTTTACCTTGTCATGTTTCTTTGATTCTTGTGTTTGAAAGTCAAAAGTCTGGTCTTTTCATCAAGAATGCTTGAAAGTCCTCTATTTCATTGAACGACCATTTTTCCCCTGAAGTATTATACTCACTTTTGCTGGGTAGATGATTCTTGGTTTTAATCATAGCGCATTTGACTTCTAGAACATCATATGCCAAGTCCTTTGAATCCTTAATGTACAAACTGATAGATCTTGTGTTATCCTGATTGTATTTCCATGATACTTGAATTGTTTCTTTCTGACTGCTTGCAATATTTTCTCTTCTCCCTGGGAACTCTGGAATTTGGCTACAATATTCTTGCAGCTAAAATTTCTAGTACCTTGTTGAATAATAGTTGTGATAATGGACATTCTTGTTTCACCCCTGATCTTATTGGAAATGCTTCTAGCTTATACCCATTGCATCGAATGCTTACTGAAGGTGTTAGGTAGATACTGCTTATTATTTTATGGACGACTTCATTTACTCCTATGCTCTCCAGTGTTTTAAATAGGAATGGGCTTTGTATTTTGTCAAAAGCTTTTTCTGCATATATTGATAATATCATGTGTTTTCTGTTACTTTTGTTGTTGGTATGATCAATAATGCTGATGGTTTTCCTAATATAGAGTCAGCCCTGTGATCCTGGTATAATGCTACCTGATCATAAGTTATTATTCTCATGATGAGATGTTGTATTCTTTTTGCTAATATTGTGCTACAATTTTTGCATATGTATCTTAATATAATGAAATTAAGCAGTGAGAGGGAAATATATTGGGAAGAAAAAGGGAGAAATTGAATGGGGCAAATTATCTCTCATAAAAGAGGCAAGTGAAAGACTTTTAGGATGAGGGAAAAAAGGGGGTGGTAAGAGAAAAAAAAACATGAACCTTGCTCTCTTCACATTCGACTTAAAGGAAGGAATAAAATGCACACTCATTTTGGTATCAAAACCTATCTTAAAATACAGGAAATTGGGGGAGAAGGAGATAAGCAGAGTGGGTGGGATAATGGAAGGAGGGCAGTAAAAGGAAGGAACACTCTTGGGGAGGGATAGGATCAAAAGAGAGAATAGAAGAAACAGGGGGCAGGATAGGATGGAGGGAAATATAGTTAGTCTTACACAACACGACTATTATGGGAGTCATTTGCAAAATTAAACAGATGTAGCCTATATTGAATTGCATACCTTCCCAAAGGGAAAGGGTGGTGAGGGAGGGATGAAGAGAAGTTGGAACTCAAAGTTTTAGGAACAACTGTTTTAACTAGGAAATAAGAAATACAGGTAATGGGATATAGAAATCTATCTTGCCCTACAGGACAAAAGAGGTAGAGGGGAGGACAGATTGGTGATAAGGGTAATTAGAATGCTCAGCGTTTTGGGGTGGGGGGCAGGGAAGAAATGGGGAGAAAATTTGGAACCCAAAATTTTGTGGAAATGAATGTTGGAAACTTAAATAACTTATTTAAATGCAAAAAAGGAAAAAAAAAAAAACAATTTTTGCCTCTATATTCATTAGAGACTTTGGTCTATAATTTTCTTTCTTTCTTTTGATTCTTCCTTGTTTAAGTACCAGAATCATATTTGAATCATGAAAATAATTAGGTAGAACTCGTTCTTCACCAAATTTCCCAAAGAGTGTATATAGTGTTGGAATTAATTGTTTTTTTTTTTTTTTTAATGTTTGATAAAATTCCTTTGGAAATACAACTGGACCTGGGCATTTTTTCCCTAGGGCATTTATCGATGGCTTCTTCAATTTCGTTTTCTCAATGAATACTGAAGTATTCAACTTCTCTTCTGTTAATCTGGGTAATTTATTTTTTTTTTACATATTCATCCATCTCACTTAGATTCTCAAATTTATGAGCATACAGTTGGGAAAATTAATTTTTAATTGTTGCTTAATTTCCTTATAGTGGGAGGTGAGTTCACCCTTCTCGTTTTTGATATTGTTAATTTAGTTTTCTTCTTTTTTAAATCAAATTGACTAAAGGTTTACGAATTTTATTGTTTTTCCATAAAAAACAATTCTTAGTTTTATATATTAATTCAATATTTTTAAATTTCAATTCTATTAATCTCTCCTATCGTTTTGAGTTTTTCTAATTTTGTATTTACTTGGGGATTTTTATTTTTTTCTTTTCCTCACTTTTTCTTCTGCTTGCCCAGTGCATTGATCTTCTCTTTGTCTATTTTATTCATGTAGACATTCATGATGTAAGAGCTCCCCTGTGGACTTATTTTGCAATATCCAATAAGCTTTGTTAGATTCTAATTATTGCCATTTCCTTGAATAAGTTATCTATTGCTCCTATGATTTGTTGTTTAACCTACTCATTCTTTAAGATTAGATTATTTAGTTTGTAATTAGTTTTTGATTTATCTTTCCATGGCCTTCTTTTACATATAATTTTTATTGCATTATGATCTGAGAAGGATGCATTGAATATCTCTTTCTTTCTGCACTGGACTGTGAGGTTTTTGTACCCTAGTAAATGGTGAAATTTTGCACATGTGCCATGTACCACTGAAAACAGTATAAATTTTTTCTATACGCATTCAATTTTCTTCAGAGATCTATCATAGTTACCTTATCCAGAGTTTTGCTCACCTCCTTAACTTCCTTCTTGTTTATTTTGATTCTATATTTATCATGTTCAGGAAGGGTATGGTTGAGGTCCCCCACTAGAATAGTTTTGATATATATTTCTTTCCATAATTCTCTTACCTTTTCCTCTAAAACTTTGGATGCTCTACCACTTGGTGCATATATGTTAGCAATGATATTACTTCATTGTCTACGATGTCTTTTAGCAGGATACTGTTTCCTTCCTTATCCCTTTGGATTACATTTATTTTTGCCTTTGCTTTTTCTGAGGTTAGGATTACTATTCTTGTTTTTTTTAATATCAGTTGAAAAATAATGTATTCTGATCCAACCTTTTACCTTTCAAGTATGTGTATCCCCCTGTTTCCAATCTGTGCATATTTATGATATTTAAACATGATATTTAAAAAGGTTATACATAGATATCATATTTAAATATCATAAATATGCAATCATCAAGATTAACAAGTATCATCTTCCATTATAGGGATGAAAAGAGTTTGCTCATATCGAAAAACAAGTCCCCCCCCCCCCTTCTATACCCCTCTTGAGATTTGTGTTTAAACATGGAATTTTCTATTCAACTTTGGCTTTTCCATCACGAAAGTCTAGAATTGCCTTATTTCACTGAATGCACATCTCCTTGACTGAAATATTATGCTCAATTTTGTTGAGCAATTGATCATTTCTTGTAGTCCCACCTCCTTTGCCTTACTGAATATCATGTTTCAGTCCCTCTGCTCTTTTAATGTAGAAGCTCCAAGGTCCTCTGTGATCCAGACTGCAGTTTCCTTGATATTTCAATTTTTCATTCTGACTGTTTGAAGTATTTTCTCCTTTACTTGATAGTTCTATAATTTGTCATTGATATTCTTTAGCGTTTTAAATTTTAGATCTCTTTCATCAGGGGACAGGTGAATTCTTTGAGTGACTATTTAGCTCTCTAGATTTAGGACCTCTGTTCAGTTTGGCTTATTTCTTGGAAGATATTGTCCAGGCTTTTTTTTTTCATCATGGCTTTCTAATAGATCAATAATTCTTAGATTTTCTCTCCTGGATCTATTTTCCAGGTCAGTTCTTTTATCAATGAGATATGTTATATTTTCTTCTATTTTTTCATTCGTTAGATGCTGTTTGACACTTTCCTGATATCTCACAGAGTCATTATCTTTTACTTGCCCAATTCTACTTTTAAATAATTTGATTTCTTCAGTTAACTTTTACATTTCCTTTTCAATTTGCTCCATTGTTTCTTTTAAGAATTGTTTCCTCCAGTTATGTTTTGAACTTCCTTTTACCTTTGTCCAGTTTTCTTTTGTAAAGAACTGTTCTTTTCAGTGAATTCTTTTTTCATATATATATATATATATATATATATATATATATATATATTTAAAATTACTGCCCAGTTTTTCTTCTATTTCTCTAATTTGCCTTTTAAAAACCTTCTTGAGCTCTGCCAAGAATGCTCTTTGGGACTGAGACCAGTTTATATTCCCTTATGAAGTTTCAGATGGGGGTACAATTTCAATGCTGACATCTTTGGTATTTGTTTTCTGGTCCTTGTCCCCACAGTAAGATTCTATGGTCTTTTCCTTTCTAGTTTGCTGCATCCTCATGATGATTACATTTTTCTGACTTTGAAATTGGATCTCTGCTTCTGGGGAACAAAAGGGTCACTCTCATGATTCTTGTGCTTGGAACTTGAGGCTTTGTGTATTATGACCTATTGTTCTTTCAGCTACAAACTGAAATGCTTCAGCATACCTGGTGCTAAGCTGGTTAGTATGCCAAAGCATAGACAAGGTGAAGTCTTTCTGAGTTTTCCTGAATTATCCTGGAACTCTCTGAATGAGGAGTAGAAGGAGGGTTGGTCTGGTCACAGGAGGTCTCCTCTCCTGAGTTAGAGCACAATAAGGCTCAGTGGTAGGTGAACCCTATCTGGAATGGTGTCTTCCTGATTCCTCTGCTTATGCTGAGGCATGCCTCGGGTCCTGGAGTTGGCGACTGGGGGCTCCAACACCCTCAGGCTCAGGATCTCCTCTGGGTTTACTGAGGTGTGACTGTCTGAGACACCTCCAGTACTGCACTTTTCTCCTATAGCCACAGCAAAGGGATCCCCCTTTGCAATTTTCCTAGCCTCACTGGCTAAGAGGCAGTTTACCCACAGATTTCCAGTTCTGCGAGCCAAGATGGTGGAGTGGTCAGTAATTACTATCTCCCTCCCCTTGTTGATCTTGATGAGGCAAGAGAATCTCTCCAACAAAATACCTGGAACAGTGGGAGCAGCAGAAGGGACAAACAAAATCTTAGACCATGAGGCTAGAAAGATAGTTAGGGAGGTCCGCTTCCTGTGGCCAAAGGGACCAGGGCAGGATCACAGCTGTCCCACACAACCCCACCTCAACAAATCAGGAAAATATCCTGAGCACCAGGGAGGTGAAGCCAACAACTGAAAACACCAGGACCCCAGGAGTTCCTCAGCACCTCAGGGGAATCAGGAAGACTCTATTGCAGATCAGATCAACAACCAGTGAGCTTACCCATGTCCTAGCTCACCAGAGGATGTCTCATCAGAGCTCAGCAGCTCTGATGCCCAGACCACGTCTCACCCACACTTAACGAGCTAGGTCCAGGGTAACTGCTGGGTAACCCAAAAATTCCTTATTTGGTATCTGCTTTCCAACACCAGTATTTCAGCACCAGTTAAGCTGCAACACTTTAGCTTGTAGTTGAAAGAATCACAGGTCACAACACACTAAGCCTCAAGTTTTAGGCACAAGCCTTGTGGAACAGACATCTCTGTACCACAGAAGCAGAGTGTTATTTTAAAAACCAGAAAAATGGTTATTATCATGAGTAAGAAGCAAAGCAGAAAATACCATAGAATCTTTCTACGGGGACAAGGATGAAAACACAAATAATAAACAGGTCTTCAATGAGACTTTACTCTGATCTGAAACTTCAGAAGGGAATAAGAAATTGTCTGAAACACAAAAAGCCTCCTTGGGAAAACTCTAGAATGTTTTTGAAAGCCAAATTGGAGAGATAGAAGAAAAACTGATCAAGGACTATAAAAATATGAAAAACGAAATAACAGAGGAATTTAAAAAGACAACTAGACAAATGGAAAAGGAAACACAAAATCTAAATGGGAAAATTGGACAAATGGGAAAGGAAGTACAAAAAGAAACAGGAGAAAATAACTCTTGAAAAGGAACTATTGGACAGATGGAAAAGGAGATGCAAAAGGTAACTGAATAAAATAATTTGATAAAAAATTAGAATCTGGCAAGTAGAAACTAACAAATCTATGAGAAATCAAGAATCAATCAAAGAGAATCTAAAGAATTAAAAGACAGAAGAAAATGTAAACAATCGAATTGTAAACACAACTGACCTGCAAAACAGATTCAGAGGGTAAAAAAACTAAAGATTATTGCTCTACCAGAAACCCATGATGAAAAAAGAGCCTGGACAATATCACACAAAAAATCATCAAGAAAAATTGCCCAGAAGTCCTACACCCAGAAGGCAAAATAAAATAGTCATCAAAGGAATCCACTGTTCTCTTCCTGAAAGGGACTCCAAACTAAAAACACCAGGGAATATCGTTACGAAATTCCAGAGCTATCAAGTGAAGGAGAAAATATTGCAGGCATCCTGAAAGAAACAATTCAAATGTTAAGGACCTACAGTCAGGATCACAAAGGACCTTGCAGAGTCTATATTACAAGACTGAAGGAATTTTAATATGTTATTTTATAAGATAAAGGATCTGGGATTAAAAGCGAGGATCAATTACCCAGCAAAGTTGAACATAATATTTCAGGCAAGGAGACGGTATTACATAAAGTAAGGGATTTGCAGACCTTCTGGATGAAAGCGCCAGAACTCAATAGAAAATCTGATCTTCGAATGCAGATTTCAAGAGAGGCAATAAAAGGTAAACAGGGAGAAAAACTTGTTGCACAATATTGACAAATTGTTTACATCCCTATAAGGGAAGATGATACGTGTTTTTTTTGAGACTTGTATATTTATTATGAAATGTAAAAGGGATATACATAGATAGAGGGAATGGCTATAAATTAAATGATGTGATGATAACAAATGCAATTTAAGGGTATGAAGGGTTATAATGGGAGATGTGAAAAGGAGGAGGCAGAAAAAATAAATTCTATCACTGGAATAAAAGGAAAGAGGGGAGGTAAATGAACATTATATGACAGGCACTACCATCTGATTGGATCCAAAGTGGGTAAAACAAACTCAGTTAAGCATAGAAATGCAATTAACTCTATAGGCAGCAGGAGGGGAAGGGAAAAGAAAAAGGAGGGGAGGCTTAAAGGGAGGGAAGAAATAGTAAGGGAAAGGGGGGATTGAAAGGGAGGGAGGCTGAAAGAATGGAGGGAAGACTGAGGGAGGTGGTGGTCAAAAAAATAAAACTCTTGTGGAGGGGAAGGTAGAAGGGAGAACTAAAAGCATAAAAAGAAGAAAGGGGATGGAGGGAAAGACACAGATATTAATAATGTGAATATGAATGGGATGAACTCTCCCATAAAAAGGAGTCGAATGGTAGAATGGATTAAAAACGACAATTCAACAATATGTTCCTTACAAATAACACATTTGAAACCAGGGCATACACACAGGATAAAGGTAAAAGGTTGGAGCAGCATATTTTATGCTTTAGTTGCAGCATTAAAAGCAGAGATACCAATCCTAAACTCAGACAAATCCAAAGCAGAAACAGATATAATCAAAAGAGATAAGGAAGGAAACTATATCTTGCCAAAAGGCACCATGGACAATGAAACAATTTCATTCTAAACATGTATGCACCAAATTCCTGGAGGAAAAGTTAAGGGAATTATAAGAAGAAATAGGCGCAAAACTATATTAGTGAGGGACTTCAACCTCCTCCTCTTTGAACTTGATAAATCAGAGGTCAATAAACAAGAAAAAAGTTAAGGAGGTGAATAGAACTCTGGATAAGGTAGATATGGTAGAACTCTGGAAAAAAATGAATGAGGATAGAAAAGAGTATACCTTTATCTAAGTGGCACATGGCACATATACAAAAATGTACTAGACCATAAAATCCTCACAATCCATTGCACAAAGGCACAGATTGAACAAGCCATCAATGAACACCCTAGGAAAAAATCTCCAGGGCAAGACAGATTCACAAGTGAATTCTATCAAACATTTAAAGAGCAATTGATTACAATACTATGTAGAATGTTTGGGAAAATTGGGGAAGAAGACCTCCTAAATGTTTTTGATGTTATAAATGTGGTTTTGATACCTAAACCAGGAAGAACCAAAGCAGAGGAAGATAATTATAGATAAATTTCTCTAATCAATATAGATGTAAAAATTTAAATTATGTTTTAGCACAAAAAATACAGCAAATTATCATGAGTATAATAGATTATGATCAAGTAGGGTTTATGCCAGGAATGCAGCGCTGGTTCAAAATTAGGAAAACTATTAGCATTATTGATCATACCAACAACAAAACTAACAGAAACCACATGATTATTTCAATAGATACACAAAAAGCTTTTGACAAAATACAACACCAATTCCTATTGAAAACCCTGGAGAACATAGGAACAAATGGATTTATAAAATAAATTTCCAAAAAGTAATAAGCAGTATCTACTTAAAACCTTCAACAAGCATTATATGCAATGGGAATAAGCTAGATGCATTTCCAATAAGATAAGGGGTGAAACAAGAATGTCCAGTATCACCGCTATTACTCGATACAGCACTAAAAATTTTAGCTGTAACAATAAGAGAAAAAAAAGAAACTGAAGGAATTGCAATAGACAAAGAAGAAAATAAATTATCACTCTGTGTAAGTAATATGATGACATACTTAGAGAATCCCAGAGAATCAAGTAAAAGAAACTACTAGAAATAGTAAACAACTGTGGCTAAGCTGCAGGTTACAAAATAAATCGACACGAATCTTCTGTATTTCTAGATATTACTAACAAAATCTGACAGAAAGAGATAGAAAAATCTCATTTAAAGCTGGAGTAGATCTTTTACAACATTTGGGTGTCTATCCAAGGAGTATATGAACGCAATTACAACGCACTTTTTGCACAAATGTAGTCAGATCTAAGTAAGTGGAGAAACATCAGTTACTCAAGGGTAGGTCAATCCAATATAATAAAAATAGCAATTCTCCCTAAATTAATTTCTATATTCAGTGCCATACCAATCAAACTATCAGATAATTATTTTCTAGAACAAAAAAATATCAAAATTCATCTAGAAGAGCAAAAGTTCCAGGTTATCATGTAACCTAATGCAATGAAATGCTAGGGAAGGTCGCCTAGCTCTACTAGATCTCAAATTCTATTATAAATCAACAGTTATCAACCACTTGCTACTGACAAAGAACTAGAAGGGTGGATCAGTGGAATAGGTTAGGTACTGAAGATATAGTAGTCAATGAATATAGTAATCTACTGATTGATGGAAGAACTCATTGTTCTACAAAATTTCTGGTAAAAGTGGATAATAGTGTGGCAGAAACGAGGTATAGATAAATGCTTGACACTGTACACAAGAATAAAATGCAAATAGGTACATGACATAGGCTAAACAATGATACTATAAACATACTAGTGAAAAGCAAGGAATAGTGCATTTATCAGAGTTATGGAGAAGGGAAGAATTTTTGACTAAACAAGAGAAAGGAAGCATTATGAAGTGAAAATGGATAATTTTGATTGTATTAAACTGAAAAGTTTTACACAATAAAGCCAAGGCAACCAAGATTAGGAGGGAAGCAGACAACTTGGATATAATTCTTGCAATTAGTGTCTGTGATAAAAACCTCATCTCTAAAATATATAGACAACTAAGCCAAATGTGCAAGAACACAAATCATTCTCCAATCAATAAATGATCAAATAGTATGAACAGGCAATTTTCAGAGGAAGAAATTAAAGCAATCTATAATCATATGCAAAAATGCTCTAAATCACTAATGATTAGAGAGATGCAAATCAAAACAACTCTGAGACACCACATCACAACTATCATGTTGACTAACATGACTAAACAGTAAAATGATAAAAGTTGTAGTACATGTGAGAGAGTTGGAACACTAATTCATTTTTGGTGGAACTCCGAATTAATCCAACCATTCTGGAGAGCAATTTGAAACTATGCCCAAAGGGCTACAAAAATATTCTTATTCTTTGACCCTGCAATAGCGCTTCTAGGCCTGTATGCCCAAGGGATCATAAAAATGGGAAAGGGTCCTACATGTACAAAAGTATTTGTAGCAGCTCTCTTTGTGGTGGCAAATCTGTAAATGAAGGGGAAACCCATCAACTGGGGAATTGCTGAATAAATTGTGGTATAAGAATGTATTTGAATACTTTCATGCTATAAGAAGTGATTAACATGAAGACTTCAGAGAGACCTGGGGAGTCTTAAATGAACTGATACTGAGTGAAAGGAGAAAATCCAGGAGAACGTTTTACATAACAATAACCACAGCGTGCGAGGATGTTTTCTGGTAGACTTAGCACGTCATTGCAACACAATGACCTAAAAATTTCCCAAAGGTCTATTAAGGCAACATATCTTCCATATCTAGAGAAAGGACTGTGGAATTCGATCACAGAATACAGCAGATAATTTTCTTTTGTGTTATGATTTGCTTTTTTAAATAAGTTCACTCATTCATTTTAACTCTTCTATGCAATATGACTAAGGTGAAAATGTATTCAGTAGGAATGTATGTGTAGAACCTATATAAAATTGTATGCCTTCTCAGTGAAGGGGGGTGAGGGAGGGTGAAAGAGTGGGATGGAGGGGAAAAAAATCTAAATTATGTGGAAATGATTGTAGAACACTGAAAACAAATACAATTTTTTTTGAAAAAGTTAATGACCGAGGTCATCTAGCTCTTCAGCTACAAAACAACAACAACAAAAAAATTAAAACAAAACAAAAAGAGTCTGTTTACACTTTGGGCTGATTGCACCATTCCAGGATTTTTCCTAGGGAAATATTATCTGGTTTATCCAGGTAAACCATGGGAGGAGGATGCCGTACAAAGATCACTCCACCTCTTGGCTCCTAGAAGTTCAAGTAGGTTCCTTACAGATACTTAATCTGTGAGCTGGTAGTCTTAGGAATAGTTGTTGATTTTTCCTGGGGTTCTGCTTTTCTCTCTCACTGCGTTCCACCCTACTCCCATGCTGGGCTGATGTGTTTGAGAATCCACAGTGCTTCAACTGCCAGGTGGTTTCTGCTGAACTTTGCTGCAGCCAGATCTGCCTTGATCCAGCCTGTGCTCTCTGAGCTTCTCCAGCCTCATGCAACAGATCCTCCCCATCAACTTTCAGGGCAATCTTGGGATGGAAATCTGCCACGGTTTCTCTCCAAATGGATTCTGCCATTATAAAATCTGTTGAGATTCTCTTTTCAGAAATATCTGCAAGAGTTTATGGGGGAGGAGTCAAGATGGCAGAGTAGAAAGACTCACGTATGCTACCTCCGAACCCACACCCCATAAATTATGTATAAAAAGAACTCTCAACGGGTTCTGGAGCAGTAGACGCCATGCAGCAACAGAGTGGAGGAGATTTCTGGTCCAGAGAGCCCTGAAAAACTGACCCCAAAAGTCCGTCAGGCACCGGACATGGAGTAGAGCCCAGCCCTGTCCTGGCCACATGGTCACGAGAGTAGCAGATCCGAGCAGGTTTCAAGGATGGAATCTCTGGCAGCCACAAAGATCCCTCCACCCACAGGCATTACAGGTCAGTGAGAGAGCTTTCTAGACTGGCGAGAAGGGAGTGGGGTGTCTCTGTGGCTCAGGCCCCATCGGGAGGAAACGGCAGGGGAGGTGACAGACAGGGGCTCCCAAAGGAGGCGGGAAATCAGATCCATTACTGAAGGTCTCTGCATAAAGCCTTTGAGGGAACTGAGCCTGGGAGGCAGCCCTGCCCCCACCTGAGCAGCAGTACTTAATCTCTCACTGAATAGCAACCCCTCCCCCCACTGAAAGTACTGAGGCTGGGGAGCAGCATTTGAATCTCAGACCACAAGCATTAGTGAGGCGAGGGTGGAGAGTAATCTCACAAGTCAAGTAACTGGCTGGAAAACTGCCCAGAAAAGGGGAAAAAAATAAGACCATAGAAGGTTACTTTCTTGGTGAACAAATATTTCCTACTTTCCTTTCTGATGAAGAAGCACAATGCTTACCATCAGGGAAAGATATAGAAGTCAAGGCCTCTGTATCCCAAACATCTGAAATAGATATCCAATGGGCTCAGGCCATGGAAGAGCACAAAAAGGATTTTGAAAATCAAGTTAGACCGGTGAAGGAAAAACTAGGAAGAGAAATGAGAGAGATGCAAGAAAAGCATGAAAAACAGGTGAATGCCTTGCTAAAGGAGACCCAAAAAAATCCTGAAGAAAAGAACACCTTCAGGGGAGGAGCCAAGATCGCGGAGTAGAAAGACTCATGTATGCTAGCTCCAAACCCACAACCCATATATTTCCTGCAAGAAGAACTCCCCACAAGTTCTGGATCACTGCAAGGCGCACAGAAACACAGTGGAAAAGATTTCCGTTCCATAGAGCCCTGGAGAGCCGTCCCCAGGGTCTGTCACGCTCCGGACAGCGGAGTCTACCCCTGTGCTGCCCTGGTTGCACGGTCCCAGAGAAGCAAATCCGAGCAGGCCTCAGGGACGGAATCTCTGGAGGCTGGGAAGGTCCCTCCACCCACAGATGCTAAAGGTCAGTGAGGGAGACGTCTGAGCTGGCCGAGAGAGGACCAGGGTGTCTCCGTGACTCGGGCCCCCTTGTGAGGAAGCGGTCGAGGCAGTGGCGGAGGGAGTGACAGAGGCAGCGGGGGCCCTGGACTCCCCGAGCAGGCAGGCAGAAGTTCGGGTCTCTGCATAAAGCCTCTAAGGGAACTGAGCCTGGGAGACGGCCTTGCCCCCACCCGCCCCATTACTGAAGGTGTCTGCATAAAGTCCCTGAGGGAACTGAGCCTGGGAGGCTGCCCTGCCCCTACCCCAGCACCAGAACTTAAGCTCACATTGAATAGCAGCCACGCCTGCCGGGGAAAGCCCATTTGAATCTCAGACCCCAAGCACTAGCTGGGAGGATCTAGGCGGGGGGGCGGGGCAGGAATCTCAGAACTCAAGTAACTGGCTGGGAGAATGCCCAGAAAAGGGAAGAAAAATAAGACTATAGAGAGCTTCTT
The DNA here is from genome assembly GCA_023548195.1 of Bettongia penicillata ogilbyi. Taxonomy (NCBI): domain Eukaryota; kingdom Metazoa; phylum Chordata; class Mammalia; order Diprotodontia; family Potoroidae; genus Bettongia; species Bettongia penicillata. Next base: position 2,758,405 of record JAJHZJ010000344.1, read on the forward strand.
TGAGTGGGTGCAAGTGTTCCTGCCATTCAATTCTGATGACGAGGAAATATTCTTACCATCAGGGAAAGACATGGAGGTCGGCGCCTCTGTATCCCAGACATCCCAGGGGGATGTCCGGTGGGCTCAGGCCATGGAAGAGCTCAAAAAGGATTTTGAAAATCAAGTTAGAGAGGTGGAGGAAAAACTGGGAAGAGAAATGAGAGAGATGCAAGAAAAGCATGAAAAATGGGTAAATACCTTGGTAAAGGAGACCCCAAAAATGCTGAAGAAAATAACGCCTTGAAAAATAGGCTGACTCAATTGGCAAAAGAGGTTCAAAAAGGCAATGAGGAGAAGAATGCTTCCAAAAGCAGAATTAACCAAGTGGAAAAAGAGGTTCAAAAGCTCACTGAAGAGAACTGTTCTCTCAAAATTAGAATGGAACAGATGGAAGCTAATGACTTTCTGAGAAACCAAAAAATCACCAAATAAAACCAAAAGAATGAAAAAAATGGAAGAGAATGTGAAATATCTCATTGGAAAAACAACTGATCTGGAAAATAGATCCAGGAGAGACAATTTAATAATTATGGGACTACCTGAAAGACACGATCAAAAAAAAAAGCCTAGACATCATCTTTCATGAAATTATCGAGGAAAACTGCCCTGAGATTCTAGAACCAGAGGGCAAAATTAAGTATTCAAGGAATCCCCCAATCATCACCTGAAAGAGATCCAAAAAGAGAAACTCTTAGGAACATTGTAGCCAAATTCCAGAATTCCCAGGTCAAGGAGAAAATATTGCAAGCAGCTAGAAAGAAACAATTCCAGCATCGTGGAAATACAATCAGGATGACACAAGATCTAGCAGCTTCTACATTAAGGGACTGAAGGTCATGGAATAGGATATTCCAGAAGTCAAAGGAACTAGGACTAAAACCAAGAATCACCTACCCAGCAAAAATGAGTATAATACTTCGGGGGAAAAAATGGACTTTCAATGAAATGGAGAACTTTCAAGCATTCTTGTTGAAAAGACCAGAGCTGAAAAGAAAATTTGACTTTCAAACACAAGAATGAAAAGAAGCATGAAAAAGTAAACAGCAAAGAGAAGTCATAAGGGACTTACCAAAGGTGAACTGTTTACATTCCTACATGGAAAGACAATATTTGTAACTCTTGAAACTTTTCAGTATCTGGGTAGTTGGTGGGATTAGACACACACACATATACACGTGTGCACACACACATATACACATGCACACGCACACAGAGATAGAGATCACAGAGTGAATGGAATAGGATGGGATCATATCTTTAAAAAATTAAGGTAAATGTATAAGAGAAATGTATTGGGAGGAGGGAGGGTGAAAAAGAATGGGTCAAATTATCTCTTATAGAAGAGGCAAGCAGGAGACTTTGTAGTGGAGGGAAAATGAAGTTTACTCTCATCACATTCGACGAAAGGAAGGAATAAAATCCACACTCTTTTTGATATGAAAAGCTATCTTACAATACAGGAAAGTGGGGGAGAAGGAGATAAGCAGGGTGGGGGGGATGATGGAAGGGAGGGCAATGGGAGGATGGAGCAATTTGATGTCAACACTCGGGGAGGGACAGTATCAAAAGACAGAAAAGAAACAATGGGGGGCAAGATAGGATGGAGGGAAATATAGTTAGTCTTACACAATACGGGTATTATGGAAGTCATTTGCAATACTACATTGAATTACCTGCCTATATTGAATTGCCTGCCATCCCAAAGGGACTGTGGGGAGGGAGGGATTAGGAGAAGTTGGAACTCAAAGTTTTAGGAACAACTGTCGAGTATTGTTCTTGCTGCTAGGAAATAAGACATCTAGGTAATGGGGAATAAAACGTTATCTGGCCCTACAGGACAAAAGAGAAGATGGGGAAAATGGAAGGGGGGGGATGATAGGAGAGTGGGCAAATTGGTAATAAGGGAAATTAGAATGCTTGGTGTATTGGGGTAGGGGTAGGGGACAAATGGGGAGAAAATTTGGAACCCAAGATTTTGTGAAAGTGAATGTAAAAAGTTAAATAAATAAATTTACATTAAAAAATAAAATTTAAAAAATTAACAAAAAGATGCTTGCCTTACAGCTTAGTTGAGTACTTGCTGTCACTCTGACATCTTGGCTCCACGTCCTTTAATGTTTACTAACCTATCTTTATTATTTGATAATTTACAGAATATACCATATTAATAGACTAATAGAAACAAAAGAATTATTTTAGAAGAGACTTTAGAAGCGCTTCCAAGTAATGTGTGTGCAATCATTTTCTTCTCCAAATGCAGGTAGGTCTTACTAGATATGACCTAATTATGCTGAAGATCATAGGTGAACAAGAGAATATATTCCTTCCCTGTACATTTTCTTCAGCACAACAGGTATTTATTAGATTCTTTATAGAAAAAGCAACTGTTATAAACGCCAAGAGAAATACAAAGATGAATAGTAGAAAAGATAAATAGTAGTACAAATGACTGATATGAATTTGCTTTTAAGTACGTAGAGGTTGGAAAAACATGATTGTGTCCAGTTAGGGGAATGAGAAAATCTTTTACAGAAGATGACAGATGATTTTTGTCTTAACTTCTTTTTATATTAAAAGGGGAGCTGGAAAGTGGAAGCTATAGGCAAAGTTGGAAAAGAAAAGAACAAATTTGGAGAATGGGGAATAGTTCTGTAAGACAACCTGTGTCATCTTTTAGGTCTCATAATCCAAATATGGCCTGGAATATTCATATTGAGTTTAGAATAAGTCTACAGGTATATAGACATTTATTCTGATTTTCTCTTCTAAATATCCCATTGCAATGGATGGATAATGATTTGGAGTCCTTCTAGAGCACTCAGTGGAACAAGGGTAAAATTGAACTCTGATAATATACAAAGAAGTATGCAAATATATAATGAACTGTCATTATGTTTATTGTTGTTTTTGTTTTTGTTTCCCTAACATATAAACATTTTAGAGGCAAAACTTAAATTTCTATAAACTGTAAATGCGACTCATTCTATATGGGTATATTAAAATTTAGTTTCCAAAGGGAATCTGTATATAAGTACGTTCATCCCTCATCTCTGGATGATGTAACCGGAAAAATGTTCAAATGCCTTGCCAAAGTTAATAAATTATCATTCCAGTGTGCAATATTAAATGCAAGCTTTGCTCCAAATTGAACTCCTTCACAGTGATAATCCAGGATGTTACCTGGGAAAAATTTTTTTCCTTCTAACAAGTTCTGGTAAACATGGACTAGAAACATATCAATTGTAATTCAAGATGATCTTACTTGCCAGTATGATTCCATTAAACCCTAAAATTCAAATGTTTGGCTTTGTTCTTTGGATATCAGAAGTAGACTATATGAGTGTTACATTGCTTTTCACATTTTCATTGAATCCCAATGCATATTGAAATTCATGTCAAATAAAATATTAGTCTCAGCCTTATTGGTATTAACTTAGATATTCATCATTGGTTAAAGAACCCAACCTATTTCTTATATTTTATCGAAATTATTTCCTTAGAAAATGTACCTAAGATAAAAGGAAACAGAATAAGACCAAAAATTCTATTTTACATAACGTCTATGAGCTGTTCTAAGAATGTATTTTGTTTAATGTCAAATTGGGAGAATTGATGATATTCTTATAGTTTAAAAGATTATTTTTACTAAAGGATTATTAAATAGCTAGATCCTTCTGATACATAAATTATTAGGTCACACAAATTTAGAGCTGAAAGGGACCTTAAAAGTCATTTGTTTACAGAATCCTTGCATTTTCAGACTTGGAAGGAATCTCAGAAGTCATCTAGACAAGTTTATAGCTGAATAACAAATCTCTTTGTAATAAATGTGATAAATGGTCATCTAGTGTGTAACTGAAGACTTCTAGTAAAAAGGTACCATTATGGTGACCTATTCTACTTTAGGAATATTCTAAGTGTAAAGTGGTTTTCCATTACAACAAATTAAAATAAATTTATTGTATTTTTTCTGAAAATTCAGTCATTATTCCTAGTTCTACCTTCTGGGTTCAAGAATAAGTTTGCCACATTATAACACTGCTCAAGTTTCTTCTTCTTTAGAACAAGACATCTAAGTTTTTTTCACTGATACTTAAGAGGGAAGTTTCTTTTACTGATACTTAGAGGGAATTATCTCAGCACCCACTCTTCTACATCGTGTCATCTCTAATCTGAATTCTCTTCAGTTTGTCAGTATCCACATTAATATTCCTGTCCTCCCATTTTCCAAATGATGAGCCTCATGATCAGATAGATAATACTGGAGTTGGTCATTTTTCTTGAGTTAGTATGTGGAAAAACCCAAAATGCAAGAGAAAGTTTTCTGCCTCTGTCATTTTTTTCACCTTCCTAGATCTGACTCCTCACCAAATAATATGTATTTCATTATTGTTAGAACAGAATATATTATGCTTCAGCTGAAGTAAAAAAACAACACACACACACACACACACACACACACACACACACACACAAACACCAAGCAGGAGTAGCAATCCCAATCTTAGACAAAGCAAAAACAAAATAGATCCAATCAAAAGACATAAGAAAGTACATTATAGCCTAGTGAAAGGCACCATGACCAATGAAGTAATATCACTATTAAACATATGGATCAAGTAGTATAGCACCCAAATTCTTGAGGAGGTTAAGGGAAGTACAGGAAGAAATACAATGTAAAACAATACTAGTGAGAGAACTCAACCTCCCTTCTCTGAACATGAGAACTCTAACCTCATAATAAAGAAGAAATAAGTTAGGGAGGTGAACAGAAATCTGGAACAAGGTAGACATGTTAGACCTTGGGAAAAAGTGAATGGGTATAGAAAGGAATACACCTTTTCATCAGCAGCACATGGCACATACATAAAAATATATACTAAAGCAAAAACCTTCACAATTCAGTGCAGAAAGGCAAAAATAGTCAATGCATTTTTTTCATATGACGATGGAATAAAAATATATGAAATAAATAGCCATGGGAATACAGACGAAAACAATTGGAAATTAAATTATCTAATCCTAAAGAATGAGTCGGTGAAAAAACAAATCATAGAAACTATAAATAAATTCATTCAAGAGAATGAAAATAATGAGACAACCTACCAAAACATATTGGATGCAGAAAAGGCAGTTCTTATAGAAAGTGTTTTGTTGTTGTTGTTGTTGTTTTATCTCTGAATGCTTATTTGAATAAAAGAAAATGTTGATCAGTGAATTGGGCAGAAAAAAGAGTAGAAAATGAACAAACTGAAAATCTCCAATAAAATTCCATAATAGAAATACTGAAAAACGAAGTAAAGATTATTAATGTTAATTAAGAAAGCTATTGAATTAAAAAATAAAACTAAAATCTAATTTGAAGGAAAGAAATAGTGAAATTGATAAACTTCCAGTAAATCTGATTTAAAAAAAAAAAGAAAAAAAAACAAATTAGAAATAACAAAAATGAAAAGTGTGAATTCATCTCTAATGAAGAAAAATTTAAACAATAACTGGAAATTACTTTTTACAACTGTATGCCCATAAATTTGACAATATTAAGGAAATAAATGAATATTTACAAAAAAAATATAAATTGGCCAGATTAACAGAAAAGGAAGTAAAATACTAAAATGCCTCCATCTCTGACAAAGAAATTGCATGATATATCTATGAACTCCCTAGGGAAGAAATCTCCAGTGTCAGATGGGTTTACACATTAATTCTATCAAATATTAAAATAGTTAATTCCAGTACTACATTGCCTATTGGGGAAAATTAGTAAAGAAAGAATCCTGCAAAATTCTTTTTCAACACAAACAAGATGCTGATACCTAAACTTGAAAGAGCCAAAACAGATGAAGAATATGATACACAAATTTCCCTAATATGTGTGTGTATGAAAAAATATATATATATATTATATATATAATATATATATATATATGAAACCATTTGATAATCTCGATGGAAATAGAAAAAGCTTTTGACAAAATACAGCACCCACTCCTATGGAAAGCATTAGAAGGCATTGGAACAAGTGGAGCCTTCTTTGAAATAATAAATGCTATTAACCTAAAACAATCAGTAAGCATTATAGTCAATGGGGATAAGATAGCTGCATTTCCAATAATATCAGGGGTTGTCAGCCACTGGCAGATCAGAGGCACAGTGAGTTAATTGAAAAGAAAGGGCTAGATGAGCCTATACCATCTGTATATTACTGGTTTACTGATCTAACGGTGAAGTTTATATACTCTCTCAAGCAAGCAAGCAAGGTTATTCCCATGAGAACATTTTTAGTTTACATCTTTTCCTTCCATATCTTAGCTCCTTCTATGTAAAAACCTCAGGATACACAATCAGGTCAGGACGATCTCATCTTTACTTATCAGGAGTCGGATGTTGCTCCAATCTTGAGAACATCAGTCTTTACGCTAGTACCAGTCTCACGCAAAACCTGGACAGTACTTCATATTCCAGACTCCATCAGTACTGACCCTTTACATCTCTCCCTTTTGTCTTTGCAAATAATTTTAGTCCATGTAGGTCTGTGCTGATCTTAACAAGAAACTGATGTTGTTTGACCGGTTTTTAAAGAAAAATGAGATTTTAGAATTGGAATTGGGGCCCAAGTCCATGCACCCAGGCACCCCATCATTCTCCCCTTTAAACAGGTATGGCCCAAGATCTTTTGGGGTAAGTGATTAAGGTCTTGTTTTCTGAAACTGCTTCCTTCTGAGACTGGAGGTAAAGCTACTTCTGCCTCACAGGGTCCCAGTACTGGAACGGCTGGGCTCAGAACTGGAACGTGGTCCAGACAGTGATGTGTCATGGTCTTGGACACTGAGGATGGTACACAGCCTGAGTTGTCATTTGCAAGTGGAGAGTATTGAAGTTAAAATATACAAATCTGGCAAGTAAGTTAAGCAAAGGCCAAAAAATGACCAGAAGGGATTAAATATGTGTTGGTATTCTTTAGGTAGGGCCATCTCAAATTTGATTGGGCTATTAATTATCAAATCAAGTTACATCATTTTTCCATTTTCTGAAAATACTTCCCCACACTCTGACAACATACTTAAACCATCTGACACTGGTACAAAGGTATCCAGAGCAAGTATCTGGGAATAGGAGGGGCTTGGATGCCCCATTTGTCCCAAACCTTCTTATGTGCCTTCCATATTTTCAATCAAACGTTTATTTATTTTTCAAATCTCTTGAACCTATTATTCAGACTGCTTCACTTTCCTTTTTATTTTTATCCTAGACAGGTTAACTCACAAGTTATTATTCTTCACTAGCAAAGTTATATTGCCTGAAACAAAAGAGATTTCAAGCTTGACTCTCACAATTGAATAGATATTCATCATTGTTTCACACCCTTGTTTATCCTTCTTTGATTATATTTACTTTGGAAGAGAAACCTTTAAGCTGCTAATATGTTCACACATTAATTTTAACTTTTGCTTAGGCCATGGAATGACAACAAATTCAAATTAAAACAGCAAGATCTTTTCTGCTTTATAGATCATTACACATTAATTTAGCAATACATTATTTTGAAAATGAAAATTTTATAGACTTTATTCCCCTTTTTTTGAAAAACATTTCTTCTAAAATATTTCTTTTCCTTTCAACATATTTGAAAATGTAACCTGATCTTCAGATAGTCACTAAACTTTTATAAAGAACATTAATTAAAAACTTTTAAAATGATGGTTCCTTTTTCACTTTGAAGCAAAATCAAAACTTCAAAACTGAAAGGCCTAAAAACTGAGTTTCTATTAAAATGTCTTTACATAAATAGGAATTCCCAAAATATTAGAGCAAACCAAATTCTTAATTATTACAAAATTCCTAGATATCACAAAATGCTTTACTCAAAAACGTGTAATGTAATCTCACATTAGTAGCAGTTAAGAGATTGATTACAGAAAACCACTACTACTTTTAAAAATCCCTTTAAACTAAATGGGGACATTTTAAGGTGAGTCTAAAGTAGTTTACATAAATTTCTGCACATGTTATAATTTCAGATAAAAATAATATTAGATTTCCAAGTAAGATTACACAAAATTGCTCACATGTTTTGCTGGTTACTTGCTATTTATCATAGAAAAAGTAGGGATATGTGACATACCAAATATGACAGGATAAAACATCCTTGACTGTTTGAATTCAGATAAGAGTGCAATTCTCCAATCATGCAGTATCTGTTTCATAGCCAGCCTCAGGAATAGGCAGCTGGGAAACATTCCTTCTTAAAAGAACACAATGGGGAAACTGACCAGGAGGATCCCATCCTAGATTGAGTCTAGAATTGTCCCCTTGATGTTTCCTATCCGGATACAAATTTCACCTGCTAACAGTACAGGATCACATTCCCTCTGAGTAGCTTATGACATTTCTATCAGATACTGATTTAATACAAATAACTATATTCAAACTCAAAGCAAAAATAGCTATGGTCCCAAAAGCCTTTTACCCTGCACAGCAAATTGCACTAATCACAGATTAGAGCCAAATACATTTATTTACATTCTCAGGGATTGCATTTATTGCATTAAACAATAATAAAGTTTTATCAGGACTCACATGCATAAGGTATTCCATTTAAGATCTTTCTTTCTCAAATTTAAAGATTGCCCTGATGTAAAAACAAATTGTTAAAAATCCTTTCTATCTCTTACAACTTCTCAGCAAGTCACAGTCATTGTTAATGATTCAAATAAGCCAAACAAGTTTCTTTGCTAGGGCTGATGATCTTGCCCACATGGCTGGTTTCCGGGGGCCTTAGCAGTTTTACAAAATAAAGGGAATTGTCATGGACCCTATGCCTGACAATCTCCAAACATATAGAAGGACTGTTCTGAATGGGAAGAACCAGTCAAAATAAACTATTTTCTCTATTCCTTTCTTTCTCACACAGTAATCAATTTACAATTTTCAGTGTAGCATTAAAACAGTAACTTCAAATAACTTAGTTAACAATATTACAACTTTTATAAATGATAGCCAAATTGTTTTAGCTGTAACTTCTTTAAACAGGCAAAAGTGAAAATACCTTGTTTTCTAAATGGCAATTAGCAGGACTGATAAAATTTAAAATAACATAACTGGTTTTACACAATTTTCCCAACACCTTTTAGTTTCAACAAAATTCAGATTAAAATTACTTTCTCTAACATTGTTTCCATATGTGTTCATTCAATTTTTACTATACACGAGAATTTTACTACAATTTAGCAACACAAATAGTGAACTTTAGGTGCCATTAATTACATTTCCAAATCATCACATATAAAAAATTATTAATAGAAGACTGGGCTTACTAAATCTAGAAGTTGGTTGGCTTGTGATCTCATACTGCTGTAGCCCATCTCCTGCTCTCAGGAAGGATAAATTAAATTCCCTACTATTCTTTAGTACTCTCTTCCCTTGATCTAATCTTGGGTGAGAGGAGTTAAAAGAATCTGCTAAAATGTTTTTAGCTCTCTTAATTTTTGACTGCTGGCCTAGCTTGATGGTCAGAGCAAGGACTACAAGGTAAAAAAATCTTAATGTTTCTAACTTTTACTCAAGTAAACTGCACTTCTGTGTCCACTCCTTAAAAACTTCTTCAAAGCTTTATTTCTGAGGTGTCTCTTTTTCAGGTCTAGGCATTTTTCTAATTTGCCTTAGTGCCAAATAATATAACAAATTCTGACCTGTCTTAAATATCCAATTAAGAGTGACATGTTTCACTTAAAATACTACCAGAATAACTACTTTTTTGTTTATTTCCCACTAAACAAAACCTTTTCTCTTTTATGTGGGGTATGAGATAATTAAAATGCTAGTCAGTGTGCCTGTCTTGTATGAAAGGAAAAGTTTCTCTGATTTCTTCATGTCTTTCCCCCCACCTTCACAGCCTGGCTAGGGTTAGAAGGTAGAAAGAGAATTTTTTTTCAACAACTTTCAACAATTTCCAAAACTTTTATACTTTCCTTAAACTTTGCACCCATGCTGTACTACTAGTGGGCTTTGATTAACCCTTTCAAAACTGCACATATATTATTTCCTTCTATTTCTGATCTGAAACTGTCTTTAGTAATCATATAAACTAAATAATATAAGATTTGTTTTGTCTCTTTCTCTCTCCTGTCCTTTTCTTCAATGCTGCAGCAATCTGAGACAGGGGAAGCAGGGGAGGGAAAGACATAACAGTTTAGCTGCAGTGGAGTTGACTGTATTAATAACACAGACACATAGAGGCAAAACACATATACAGACAAAGAAAAGAATCCAAACAATCCAAAAACTGAGAAAAGATCATGACACGACAGTAATCCCCCCAGAGAGCCTAGTTATTCACCAAAATCCCCTAACTTTCCAAATTCTGTGCACACTGTCTCTTGGGACCACCTCTCCACTTTCTCTTCATGTGCCTGTTCTGGGCGCCACTTGCCAGCAACTGGCGGACCAGAGGAGCAGTGGTTAATTGAAAAGAAAGAGATAACAGAAGCAGGGCCTAGGTGAGACTGCCCCATCTGTATATGACTGGTTTATTGATTTGAGGGTCAAGTTTATATACTCTCTCAAGCTAGCAAGCAAGGTTATTCCCATGAGAATATTTTTAGTTTGCATATTTCATTTCCATATTTTAGTTCCTTTAATCGGGGTCAGGATGATCTCATCTTTACTTACCACGAGTGGGATGGTGTCCCAATCCTGATAACATCAGTCTTTACCCTAGTACAAGTCTCAAGCAAAACCTGGACAGTACTTCACATTCTGGACTCCATCAGTACTGGCCCTCTACAAAGGGTGAAACATGGAGGCCCATTGTCTCCACTGTTATTCCATATGGTACTAAGAAATGTTAGCTTTAGAATTAGAGAAGAAAAACAAAATAGAATATGTAAAAAAGAAACTAGAATCCTTACAGAATCCCAGAAAACCAAGTAACAAAAATACTCTTTGAAATAACACACAATTTTGGCAAAGTTGCAGGATAGAAAATAATCCCATGAGTGTTCTACATTTCTATATGTTACTAACAAAGCCAAATAGCAAGAGATAGAAAGAGACATCTCATTTTAAGTTATGGTAGACAGTATAAAACTTCTGGGAGTCTATGTGCCAAAACAAACCTGAATACTATATGAACACAATTATGAAACGCTTTTGCAAAAATAAAGTCTGATCTAAATATCTGGAAAAACATCATTTGCTTAAGGGTAGCCCGAGCTAATATAATACAAATGACAATTCTATCTAAATTAATGTATGTTTTCAGTGCCACAGCAATTAAACCCCCAGAAAACTATTTAGAAAAATAATATCAAAATTCATATGGAAGGAAAAAGGTCCAGAATATCAATGGAATTAATGAGAAGAAATGCTAGGGAAGGTAGCCTACCCATAACCAATCTTAAATTCTAATATAAAGCAGGAATCATTTAAACCACTTGTTACTGGCTAAGAAATAGAGGGACTGAAAAGTGGAATAAGTTGAGTACAAATGACAAAGTAGTGAATGCCTGAATCACTCTACTGTTTGATAAACTCAGGGACCCCAGCTTCTGGGATAAGAACTCACTGTTGACAAAAACTTCTGGGAAAACTGGAAGATAGTGTGGCAGAAGCTGGGCATAGGCCAATCTCACAGGATATGAAAATAAAGTCCAAATGGGTACATGATCTAGGTATAAAAGCTAATACCATAAACAAATTAGGGGGAACAAGGAATAGTTTATTTATCAGATTTATAGAGAATGGAGGAATTTATGACCAAACAAGAGCTAGAGAATATTATGAAATGGAAAATGGCTAGTTTTGATTACATTAAATTGAAAAGTTTTGCACAAACAAAGCCATTGGAACCAACATAAGGAGGGAAGCAGAAAACTGTAAAATATTTTCTGCAACTATTGTCTTTGATAAGGACCACATGTCTAAAATATATAGAGAACTGAGTCAAATTTACAAGAATACAGGTCATTCCCCAATTGATAAATGGTCGAAGGATGTGAACAAGCAGTTTTCAGAGGAAGAAATTAAAGCCATCTATAGTCCTATAAAAAATTCACTAAATCGCTATTGATTACAGAGACGAAAATCAATGCAGCTTTGATGTACACATCATACCTCTCATAATGGACAACATAAAAAAAACTAAAATGATAGTTTTGGAAAAGATGTGGGAGATTGTGAACACTAATTCATTGTTGATGGAGCTGTGAGCTGATCCAACCATTCTGGAGAACAATTTGGAACTATGACCTTGGGTCAATTAAAATGTGCATACCCTTTGACCCAGCAATACTGCTTCTAGGGCTGTACCCCAAAGAGATGGTGAAAATTTATAAAAGACCCACATGTACAAATACATTTATAGCAGATCATTTTTGTGGTCGCCTTTTTGTGTGGGAATGCCCATCAATTGGGAAATGACTGAGGAAGCTGTGGTATATGAATATAATGGAATACTATTGTGGCATAAGAAATGAGGAGTAGGCAGACTTCAGAAATACCTGGATACACTTATATGAGCTAATTATGAGTGAAATGCACAGAATCAGGAGAACATTATACGCAGTAACAACCATAGTTTGTGAGAACTGTCATAGTTTGTGAGAACTGTTTTTGATAGAGTTAGTCCTCCACAGCAAGGAAAAGACCTGAAACATTTTCAAAGGATTCATGATGCAAAATGCCACCCACATCAAGAGAAAGAACTGTGGATTGGAAGTTCAAAATAAAGCAGATTATTTTCTCTTTCTTGTGGTTCCTTTTGTTTAGTTTTAATCACGTTCTCCACCATTTGTTCTAATTCTTCTAGGCAACATGATTAATGTGAAAATGTATTATTTTCTCTTTTTTGTGGTTCCTTTTGTTTAGTTTTAATCACGTTCTCCACCATTTGTTCTAATTCTTCTAGGCAACATGATTAATGTGAAAATGTATTTAATAAGAATATATATAAGAATATATATGTAGATCTCATATATGCACGCTGTATTGGGGAGAAAGGTGAGAGGGAGGGGAAGAATATTTAAAAGTTATGGAAGTGATTGTTGAAAATTGAAAACGAACAAGTAATTAAATTTGAAAAAATACATTTAACATATGCATTATTGTATTCTAACTTTCTGTGTTTTCCTTCCCTACTAGATTATAACCTACTTGAGGATAGGACACAAGGATTATTTATCTTTGTGTCTTTATTATAATGTATTACAGTTTCTGCACTTAGCAGAAACTCTTACCAACTGCTAACAAAATTTGAACTTCTGTTGAATTCAAATTGACAAGGAGTCATATTTGTTCCATTTCAATTAGGGAAAAATATAAGGTTCATATATCAAATTTAACTTGCAATATTTGTCTTCTATTTCAAAACAAATCCGTGTGTGTGTATGTGTATGTGTGTGTATATGTCTTTGGGAAAATTTAGAGATCATATCTAAGATTGATACACTCAATAATTAATATAGTGAATTATTTTAACAACTGAAAATATAAACAATATTATCCAAAGATCCAGGCCTACCGGTCAATAAAGTGCTTGGATCAGTTGATCTTTTAGATCTTTTTAGAAGTTTCAGGTCCTATCTTTGACACACTTCCTTTCTTATGCCTAACACAATTGGACAATTGAATAACCACACAGGCAACTTCGCTTTCATGTGAGCAGATGTGTTGCTTCATCCTCAAATGTTCTTATAATGTCATTCTGAAAGCATAAATAATTATGACTGAAAATCAATAAAGGCTTTTGAGGGAAATAACATTCTAGAAACAGCAAAACCAGTATCCAGCTAATTTTATAGTACATTTATGGTTGTTCTATCGAATTTCTTTCAGTATACTTTCTCCTGCCTCACATAAATTTCCTTTTTGGGAACAAAGTACTATTTTCCATTTGATTTGAGGCAATAACCCTCATTAACATTCATGAGAACTAAGTGCACATGTGAAATGGAGCTGAGAAAGCCTCTGAAACTTTTGGTTAGAATTAAAATATGTCATTAAGATAATAATTCACAGATGGTTTGAATTTCAAAACTGGGATATCTGCTGTTAGCTTCATGGTTGCTTGCACCTGAGTACAACTGCTTTCGACTCAAACACCATTTCCCAGTCCTTTTCCTCTTCCTCATACCATTGAAATTACTTTGGAGTGCAAGAACAGATTGCTTTAATCCAGACAAATGCCAGAATGCTGTACTATCAGAGAAATAAATCAAATTACACCTGAAAGTTTTGAAACAGTTGAGTTTTAGTTGAAAGAATAACATTATCATATGGTACCCCATTTATTCCTTCAATTGTCTTACCATTGACATTTATTTGGAACCAGGGCACAAGTTTGAACTAACAGAGATTTCACTATTTCAAAAACTGATTAGAATATTACTTAATGAATATTTTTACTTGAATATGTTACTTTGGATGTTGAAATAACACTTGTCTCTTCCAAAAAGTAAGAACTAAAAAGTTCTAGCGAAATTATAGGATAAAGACAAGACAGAATCTTGAAGAGGGTAGAGAACAATATTTACATTTAATCTTTGTGGCATTGAAGTTGAAGGGGCTTTGTAAGATGTAAATAGACATAGTGACATACAATCAAACTGGAATGAAAATTGAGAAAGGAAGATTTAAAAAAAAACAACTTGACATTGAGAAATAGATTTGAAATCTCCCCTCTCCATGATCCAGCCCATATAAATGCAAGTAATAGTACAGCAGAAAAAAATCTGCCAAACAAAGAGAATCAGGTGGGATTTCAGAATGAGTGAAAAGACACTTCAGAATTTTAAACTGGCAGTTTAAAATAGAATGAAGTGAGTCCAGATGTGTAATGAGACTACAATTGTTTGATAACTATGATTAATGTTGATGAAAGTAACACTAAAATGTGTCCATTAACTAAAGTTAAAACACATAGATTTCCTTTTGTCAAAAAATAATACATTTAAAATTATCGCAAGGGATTGTTACGTATACTGGATAAAACACTGGACTTGAAATCCACGACATATCCACCAAAAGTGGGCCCCTCCTATATTTAGTATTTCTTTTTTTTTTTTGTATTCTAAGCCAGAGATGTCAAAACAAGTCTCTGTGCTTGCATGTACCCCATAACACTCCTGAATGTTGTCTAAACCATATTAAAATGTAATTGGGAAATAGTTAATAAAAATACTTTAAAATGTAAACAACACTACATTTCAAAATATGCATATGAGGCTTTCAGGGATGCTTTTGCATGGATTAATGGTCTCTATCTCTTTTTTGAGTTACACCTCTGAGGTAAGCTGTGACACTTATGATCATAGCAATAACCATTCATAATTCCAGAGCACTGATGACCACCATTCTATCCATGACAGAGAAAGGATAGATTTAGGGTATAGAAAGAAGCATACCCATTTTTAATACTTCCATTGAAGTGATGTATTTTTTCTTGAATGTATATTTATTCACGGAATTTCTTTCCCTCTTCCCCAAAAATGGTTCTGTGAGTGTAAGGAGAAAATAAATTTAGGCTTTGTTTTAGTTTTTACTTCCTTTTTCCTTAATAGTATTTTATTTTTTCAGTTGCATGTAAAGATAGTTTTCAATACTCACTTTCTCCCCTCCCCTCACCCCAAGATGGCAAGTAACCTGATATAGACCATACACATACAATCATATTAAACGTATTTCTACATTAGTAAGTTTGTGAAAGAAGAATCAAAACAAAACAGAAAATCCACATGAAAGAAAAAAAATCAAAAGAGATAAAATGACAAAAAATAGCATGTTTCTACTTGTATTCAAACTCTGTAGTTTTTTCTCTAGATGTGGATAGCATTTTTCCATCATAAGACTTGGAATTGTTGTATATCATTGCATTGCTGAAAAGAGCCAGGTCTATCAAATTTAGTCATTGTGCATTGTAGCTATTACTGTTTCTCCTTGTTCTGTTCACTTCCCTGAGCATCAGTTCATATAAATCCTGCCAGGTTTTACTGAAATACAAGGTGTGATCATTGCTTATAGCCCAATAATGTTCCATTAAATGCATTTACCACAACTTGTTCAGCCATTCCCCAATTAATGGGCATCTTCTCAACTTCTAATTCGTAGCCATCACAGAACAGTTACTACAAATATTTTTATGCTTATGGGTTCTTTTCCCTTTTTTATGACACATCTGAGATATATAACTGGTAGTGATATTCATCAAACGTTATTCACAGTTTTACAGCCATTTGAGCATAGTTCAAAATTGCTGGCATGAACGAATCGATTACTTCACAACTCTATCAACAATGCATTAGTGTTGCAATTTTTCCACATCTTTTCCAGCATTTATCATTTTTCTTTTGCATCATATTACATAATTGGGTAGGTCTAAGGTGGCAACTCAGAGTTGTTTTAATTTGCATTTCTCTGATCAATAGTCATTTAGAGTATTTTTATGTGAATATAGATAACTTTCATTTCTTCATCTGAAAGCTGCCTGTTCATATCCTTTGACTACTTGTCAATTGAGGATATTTTTGTTTTTAATTTTTTCTTTTTAAATTTTTGTTTTTAATATTTTGTTTGGGGAGTGGTAGACATGTGGAAGTTTGAATACATTTTGAGATGAGGTCACCTATATTATTAATTTTACTCAATTGTTTTATTCTGTTTCAAAAGATCTTCCAAAGAGTGAGGGTAATCTTTACATGTTTGTAGTGTACAACATCAACATTAAACAGCTAAAAAAATTAGACAGTTCATGCTTTCAAGGAGCCTGTGTTCTTGTTATTGTGCACCACTTCAGTCATACCTTAGTCATATCCCTATGTGTGCTGAAGCTAATTTCTATATGCAACAAAGGAACGTATTGTAGTCTGTCTCTAAACTTTCTGAGACTTTGTCTTCATTAACATTATTACCACCACCACTGCTGCCACTGTCGCCATTATTATAGTTGTCACTGTCATCATAGCAGCGGAATTAACAGCAGAAAATATTTACATAAGGTTTTAAGGTTTGCAGAGTACAGGAAAGCTTTCACAAATGTTTGTTCTATGGGGATAGACACAAACTAATCAGCCCAAGTCTGCTTTCCAATTTAAAGAAATCACTATTAATGAATAATCCTCGACTATTTCTCTTTAATTACCTGTAGGTTCTACCCACTTCTTTCAGGCTAAACAGGAAAAAAATATAACTGCCAAACAGTCACTACAGTCAAAACATAAAAGATATTGTGCCTGCCTTCATGAAGAGATGGACAATCACCTAATTAAAGAAAAAAGTACTGGTCCTAGAATCAGAAAGTTTAGATTTGAGTTCCAAGATCAAAATATGAGATTCTTGATAGTGGAAAAATAATGTAATCTCTCCACTTCACACTTTCATTATCGGCAAAGCGAGGGAAGTTAAAGAACACAGGTTGTTACATGAACGTGCTATTTTGATGGTCACACATCAATAAAAATAGAATCTTTTGTTGTGTGGTCATAAAGGGGGATTCAACAGCACCAAGTGAGTGTTAGCTCCATCCTAGGCTGCTTTACTTTGCCCTTGAGGGTAGCCAGAAATCTTTTTTCCCCTACATAGATTGACACAAAAGAACCAAGAGGTAGTATGTATTTGGAGAGAGCCAGCAGCTGCTGGTAACTGAGATTTACAATGACCAACGGCTCATACTCTAACTGCAAATTCCTCTACGTTTTGAAGCTACTTTGCCAGCAACTTAGTAGCACGCTGGCAGCAGTGCAATTATGCATCTCTTTTTCCAGACAGATCCATGTCTGAAGCTGTGAATTTCGAACGAGATGGTAAATTCAATCAATTCCAATAAATATGTATTATATATCATTCCTGATGTTCTCCAAGGTGCTGAAGAGAGGCAAAGGGAAGGTTTTCTTACCTTTATATCTAGGAGAATATGTTGTTTGATCAAAAGTGTGGATTTTGTTGCTCACTAGAGTCAGCGGAAGAATATGTAGCCACTCCTGGCATTGTCTCTAGAGTTGTTCTCTTCCAAAGTCATTAAAATGTTTTAGGGGAAGAGGTGGTATAAGTTGAGAAATATAACTTACTTTCCTATTGTTGTAGATTGCATCTTTCAGGAAATTTTAAATATCATAGATAACATTTACCAAAGGAAAACTAATGGAATAATAATAATTATTATTATCATTTGCATGAGGCAGCTGGCGGATCAGTGGATAGAGCATTTTGTCTGGAGTCAGCAAGACCTGGCTTCAAATAAAATCTCAGACACTTTCTAAATCTGTGCCAAAACAACATTAAATTTTGTGCTGTGTGGCTTGCAAATATTATCACATTTTGATACTCATAACAACTCTAAGATGTAGGGATATTTTATATGTGTGTATTTCCGTACATAGGTATAGGTATATAATATTATTATACCCATTCTACAGCTGTAAAAAAATGAGGGTGAGAGAGGTTAAGTGACTTGCCCAACATCATACAACTAGTAAGCATCTGTACCTCAGGTCTTTGTGCCATCAAGCCTAGTGTTCTATCTAATATGCCACCTAGCTACATCTTAAAGTTTACAACTATCAACAGAAAGCTCACTCTAGCGATTCCATCCCATTTCATTGCATGCAACATTTATTGATCATTCTCTTTTAAGTACTGAAAGAGAAAGCTTAAATCAGAAAAAAATCTTCTCTCATGAAGCTTGCAATACTATAGGGATGAAATACATGAACAGATTAGTATAGTATAGCATTAGTAAATCAGAGAAATTAAAGGAAAAAAAAACCTTAGGTTAAATCTCGTTCATTACTGAAATGGAAGAATTGGATAATTTTTCATTCCATGTCTATTCACATGTATATATGTGTGCATGGAGATACAATTGCAGGTATATACATATGTGTTTAAATATGTACTATATGCATTTATGTTATGCATATACAGCCGAATTATTCACACCAACTTAAATGATGCATGTGCATATACACATATGTAGTGAATTATCATGTATGTTCACATGAATATATGCATATATTCAAGCACAAATATGCATGTGTGATGTACATGTATGCAAGCTACACGTATACAATATGTTTATATTCACCAATTAACTTGTGCCCATAACATATGCATTTAAAATATATGCATATGCACATGCTTGTTTGTATGGATCTACATGTGTAGATATGTATATGATATAAATATATACAAATAATTTCCCCCTAAACTGGGCTTGTTTTGTTGGTATGTTCTGTTTGTAGCTTACCAAATAAATCAGAAAACACCGGACACTCATAATCTTCCGAAAGACAGAAAAAATTTGTCTTTCCCCTCAAGTAGTTTCCATTCTATTTTGTAGTAAAAATATGTACTTATTATGAGCAAATGTAAAATATGCACACGATAAATAAAAAGCAATTAGGAAGAAGGATCAGTAATTGGGGCAGGAGGGAATTCAGAATTATAACACATGTATACAACTCAAATTATCATCTGCAAAACTATTGGAGATGATTTTCAAAATACTCGCCTCTTTCAGATGAATTAATTCTGTGCACGAGGCAATCTTGTGTGCAATTGCTTCATGTCTGCAAAAGAATTTCTCTGCTTCCTTGTAATTCAAGGTCGTAAACCGAAATAAGCAGACATTTACAAGCAAACACTTGTCTGCTTGTTTTCATCATATACCCATACCTGTGAGGACAGAATTCATCTTCAGACTTTTCTCTGTATCCTCAAACTGTCCTTTTGCTGGGTTCAAGTGATAGATTATGAGAAATCCTTGAGAAAACCAGAGCATGTAACTATGGTCTTTAGGCAACATTGGGAAAGAGTCTAGCTGGTTCATGTCTTTTTTGATAAAATCTAGCTGTGACCTATCTGAGATTTGTGTTGGTTCAGAAAAGGAAGCAGAAAGAATGGTTTTTGGCCTTCCCTTCTGAGTGTTTCATGGTGATACTCCACTTTAGCTCTATTAGACGTTGGGGATTCCAGCTAAGAAAGTGTTAATATTTTTGAAATTCAGAAAACTAGTTCAAGAGTATAAAATATAAATGAGATTCTCTCCTGGAATAATCAGCTATTCCATGTAATTTGTCTTACTCCTAACATTGTTAAAATGTGATGTTTATGGTGCATTTGAAAGTAGCATGTCTATTTGGATTTTACATTTCCAAACTTAGAACATGAAACATAATTCTTCCATAGACATACATGTTCTTAAAATAGTCATTATTTCATGGTCTGTGTACAACTCCTCTCCTTATCTTGTATAATCCCCTTCTATTTCTACCTATAAATATCCCACTGAAGATATACAAAAATTCATTGTTTGTTATTTTAGTATCTTGAGGGCTGCCTGTAGTCTGTCTACATGTTACTGCCCGTTTTTGATACACAGTTCACCTTTTTCCTTTTTTATTTGCACATTTCCTTGATATTATCATTTAATCTAATTCTTGAATTCATATTGCTATTAGTAAACCGTCTAAATTTACTAAGTACTTTGCATTAATATTACTACTTATTTCTCTTTTTAATTCTGAGAGTGTGCTTCATGCTTACATGATACATAATAATATAATATCAAAAGAAAATAGTCTTATTATATAGATAGATTTTTGCAGTAGTAGACACCTTTGGATCATTGGAAATGGTGTACAATTTTACAAGTGTAATCTGCTTTAAATAAATGCTACTATTCATTTCTAAGCCTAACTCATTGTCAGTGGTGTAGTGCTCATAAGTTATATTGATGGACTAATTCTATACACTCTCTAGCTGGGTGATATGGATTTTTCATCCACTTTAAATTTCCTGTATGGAAGATCAAGAGTTCTTCTCCAGATCGTGCTGTTTTTGTGTTTGTCCTTTATTCTTGAAGAGGACCATGCCATCAAGATGATGTCATGACTTGCAGTTGACTTTGATTTCAGTGAGGGAGAGCTGTGCAAGGTCACCAAACTCACTTTCTTCTCCTGGGAAATCTGAGTCCAGTGACCTGATATTTATCAGGATGACTAGAGATGGCCCAGGATGCAATGTGTGACCTTGGTCCTTTCAGGCTCAGGTCTTTTCACATTCTCACTTTCAGTGAGATACACCCATTCAGTGATCATGAAGATTTCGTTGAAGAAGTATTATAGACTCCAAACAGTTGAATTAATTACTAATGAAGCTATGTGAAAACAGAAGCTTCCAGAGAAACTTGCCTCTAAAAGGAAACTTTCCACTAAAAAAGAAACCTTCTGGAAATCAATTTAGAATTACATACAAGAAATTATTTATCATATTTTATATGATAAATATAAAAAAAGTTGCTAAATAGTGCATATGTACCCTTTGACCAAGATATATCATGAGTAAGTCTTTGCCCCAAATAGATCCAAGAGAGAAGACCCCACACATATAAAAACATATAAAAACATTATATCAGTAAAATATTGGCAAAACAAACAAATAAAACCCCTGGAAACTAAGGGAATACTCATCATTTGAGGAATGGCTGAATTAGGTGTGATATAATAAACATGATGGCATACTCTTGTGATGTAAGAAATGAGGAAATAGATGCTTCAAAAAAGACACGAAATGAGTTGTGTGAATTCATAACAGTGAAAATATTGCTTGTCTTTCATTCTTTGAAAGGACCATGACATCAGGGTAGTGATGCCATGACATGCAATTGAATTGGATTTAACTGAGGGAGGCTAGTGCAAAGTCTCTTCCAGAGTTATTGGGGTCTACTGTTGAAGTAAGCAGGTAAAGAAGAACAATTTGTGCTTTTTTAAAAATCTCAACATTATAAAATGAAAAATCTTGAAGATTCTTATAAACTGATGAAGAATGACAAAGCACCATTTGTACAATGAGTACAAAGCTGCAGAAATGAATAACTTTGAAAGCTGTAAGAACACTTTACGTTTTATATCTTTAATGATTAGCAGAGTGCTTGTCATATAGTAAATGCTTACTAATCCCATTCCTCTTTGCAATATTATGACTTTAACGTTTGATATTCTCATGAAATAAAAAAGAAAATATACAAAGAAGAAAACTAAATCTAATATGAAAGTATTTGTTTGTAGTGCGAAAATTATATTTGAATGTAAAGTTTGATGTAAAAAAATTATAATAAATAGTAGAACACCTATGCTTTAACACCAGTCTAACTCATGGGCAGCTAGGTGGCAGAATGGAAAGAGTGCAGGACCTTGAGTCAGAGAGACTGAGTTCAAACCTAGCTGCAGGTACTTACTAATTCTGTGACCCTGGGCAAATAATTTAACCTTGTTTGCCTTGGTTTCCTCATCTGAAAAATAAGCTACAGAAAAGTTCAAGCCACATCAGTATCTCAACCATGAAAACTGCAAATGAGGCTGTCAAGAGTTAAACTCAACTGAACAGTGACAATGACATTTTAGGCCAGAACCAAAAGTGTAACAAGTTCACTAAAAACCATCCATCTTTGATTTGTTTCTAATGGATTTTTTTAACTTATGGAATAAGAGAGGAATTTCTAGAACATAGTGTAATAATTATGAGATTGATATGATATGATATTTTACTTGTAACAGTTATGTAGGCTGACCACAGGATCTATCTGAAAACAGGTTCCTTTGTGTTTCTCTTAAGGGAACAAAAAAAATACTTTCCTCTCCTCTCCTCAGTGGTATCCTTGAAAAGTGGCTAAAGTGGCATAGTTACTTCCCTTCATTTTTCTCCCACCTATTGTTCAGGTCCAAGAGTAAATTTAAGTTGACCTCACTGAATTCTGAGATCATCAGTTTTTGGTTTTCCGCAATAAATGCTTCTTTAAGCTTCTTTTAGAGTCACTAAATATCAAAGAATTCTTTGAAAACTTTGCTTGCTGATCAAAGAGTTTCAGGGCCACTTTACATGAAATGTGGTACATTTGGAACTGGGAGCTATGACAGGAGCAGGACCATCTAAGTCTGTTTCTGGGAAAGTATTCTCATAACATGAGTCTGGGTCCCACTAGAATCTTCCCTGACCTGGCGCTGACTCAAAGAAAGCTATCCTGTGTTTTGTTATTCTTGCTTTAGGTCCAAGGAGAAGTGCATTGTCAGGAAAACTATATGAAAAGTAATATTTTCATTCTATAAAGTTGCTTTTCTAGAAATCAATAAAGATGCTCATGCACCTCCGAGTTTTATTGATTTTTTTTTCAAAAATGAATGAGCTCTAGTTGGTGCTTTGAGACAAATTTTTTATAAATCAATGCAGGTTGTATTTGGGTATAACCTTGAGAATTAACAAAACACTCAGGATTATTAATATTGAAAAATATCACCCAAACTCTGCAAATATTTGAACTAGTATGTATGAGAAAAAAGCAATTCTGGCTTTTTATAGATCACAGAATGTATCACTTTTTATGGTAAAGTGATGAAATCCAGTTAGATTTAAGGCCGTCATCAAACACATCATGTGACTATGTATATACAAATTCTAAATTATGTAATTTGCCTTCTGGTGCATGTCAACCTCTTGTGGCAAGTACGGACCTTCCCTTTATTTTCCCCAAGACCTGATCACTCCTGCAGAAATCGATCTTTCAGACCCCTGACTTTCATAGATCAACAGTCAGACACTGAGAGGCAGAAAGATAACGCTATCAGCAACTCTGAAATTCTGTGTTCTACTTAACCTTACTCTCACATTCCCCTTAATTTAATACTCATATGAGAAAAGCAAATGGCTAACTATCCTCAAGTTACAAATATATATGTATATATACATATATATATACACACACACACATATATATATATATATATATATTTATGTTATAAGAAGTGAATAAAGGAATGATGTTTTTTTAAGTAGTATTTATAAATTGCCTTCCATATGTAGTTGCTAGCCATACAAATACAAAGACAAGACAGTACCTGACCTAAAAAGATTACAATATCAAAGTGAAGATGGCATAAAAAAGGATTCATTAGTCAGGGAAAGAGGCTTTAGTTTGTAAAATCATTGGAATTGAGGGAGGAGGCATAGGGCAGTTTATACTTATATCCTATCTTGCTGTTTTGGTAGCACCACTTAAATTAATATTCCTAGAGCAATTGTGTAAAAAGGACGTTGTTTATTTTTGGGAGCAGGGAGTGGCACATGGTAACAAGGCTTATGGCAAGATGTCAAAGTATCGCCTGGTTTCCTGATATATGGCTAAGTGGGATGTGATGCTAGCTAAATATAGTGAGTTATGTGAAGTCATATAAGAGATAAAGGGCTACCTTTCTATAATCCTCTTTGGTCAGGTCTAACAAAGCACTGTTACAACCTAACCTGTTAATTATCTCAATTGCCTTATTAATTCTAAAAATGTTGCTATTGTCGTTGTTTTAACACATCTTTTGAGAGAAAGAAAAGGATAATAGTATTATTCGTTCTTTTGTCTTAGCTTTATCAAAACCATCATTTTAACACTGATGATTCATCCCTTGAAATTTAGGGCTTGATTCCAGACTTTTGAACAGTCTTAAATATTACCTAAGGAGTGAAAGACTTCTCTAAGACTTTGAAACAGTGAACTAAACAATTTGCTGCCTTTATCTATGTTCAAAGATTTCGGACATCTGGGAGAATGACCTTGTCCAGCTAGTTCTGAGACTGCATTGTAAATATCTCCCAGGAAAGACAGGAAGATGAATAAATAAATGCCTTTATTCAATGCTTTTGAATTTGGAAAGCACCCCTACATAAACAACTTCTTTTGATTTTCATAGTAATTCTGTGAGGCAGAGCAGTACAAATATGTGAGGTAACAGGGAAAGCAAGACTTTGGAGACAGAGGACCTTTTTTCAGATAGTGAAGAGGATGATAAGTAGATGGATGAATAGAGTACTGAACCTAGAATTAGGAAGACCTGAGTTCAAAGACAGCCCAAGACACTTACTAGCTGTGCTTCCCTGGATAGTCAATCAGCTTCTGTCTGTCTCATTCTCCTCAAATGTAAAAGAGGATTATAATAATAATAGCAGCTACCTCAAAAGTTGTTACAAAGATCAAATGAGGAAATAACTGTGAATCACAATACAGTCCTTGCCACAAAGTAAATGTTAAATAAATGCTTACTGCCTTTTCCTCCCTCCTAGGATTTAGTGTCTTCATGTGTAATGTGAGAATGTAAGAGTAGATGATTTATAAGCTTTTTTCAATTTCTAGATTTATAATAATGGATATTATAGTTAATATTTTTACAGTGCCTACTAGTTTCTAGACACTCATAAGGACTTTAAAAATATTATTTTATTTGATCTGCATAACAACCTTTAAAGATTGGTGTTAATAGTATGGTCATAATTTTACAGCAGCTAAGAGACAAGGTCAGGGTATCTCAATTTGAATTCAATGTTTTCTCACAGTTTTTGGCTTATTCCAACTACATTCAGCTTTGGGTTTGACAAGTGTGCAGGTGGACATTTGACTCAACTTGATTCATCCTAACAAATAGGATAAAAACAGTTTCCTTTCCTAGCTATGAGGTGATGAAAATCATTGCTTCTCACAGATGACAATGTGGGAAAAGTTTTGAAAATCATGACACTTATATAATGTCCTTCCTGGGAAGGATTATTACCTTATAAAAGATATGTAGGGCCTCAATGTCAAATTATAGGGTCAGACAAGAAAGAGAATCTCTATGAACACTTCTTAATGTGAAAATTTTGTCACCTGACAGAATCAGCTTATTTAATGGAATAAAAATGGATGGATGGCTTGTTAGCAGCTGAGATTTCAAAATAAGTTGATGTGATATCACCCTGGGCCACTCAGGTAGGATGCAGTGTGTACACATATAATTCTCAATTTAGGATCATTTATAGTTTCTGACTTTGAAAGGTGAATGTGTTTATTAAATTCTTATCTCCTCACTAGTTATCCCAGGACCTGCCAGAGTTTAAGGGATTTCATATGTGCAATCCTCTGACAACAATGATATAATCATCTTGGCACTATACTTCCTAAATAAGAGGGGTATGGCTAGCTGTCTTTATTACAGTGGGTTAGTTTGAAATCATGCCATGTACATCCTCTTGTGTCCAGGTATATACCTCCTTGCAGAATAGATGAAATCCAGGAGCAGCTGGACAGCTCAAGCAACTGTAATAAGGGAAAAATGAAGTCATCTTTACATTTATATATAGTCATTTGTGTCTAATGATAGTCATCTCTGGATGGGAGAGGGAGGAAAGAAGTTTTCATGATAATTTTAATATTTATTTAAAAGGAATAGCAAGCCAAAAGAAATAACAAAGGACAGACATAATCCAAATCTATGGATGTCAAAATGGATTTAAAGGTTTGGGGTTGGAAGGAGGATATGTTATCCATCTTTATATTAATGAGATATCATCCAACCATGAGAAAATATCCTCATGTTACTAAATATATGTGTGTTCACATATACACACACACACATACACTCATATGTACACACAAAGGTATACATATATATATATGCATGCACACACATATACATAGATACATACATGCACACATGTAGGGTACTATGTATGTTACATTATATATATATGTTGTATGTGCTATATATAGTTTTATGTATGAAAATCGATGTGTCTGTAGAACCAGGAGAATGTTGTACACAGTAACAGCAATATTGTTCAATAAAGAACTGTGGATGACTTAGCTATTCTCAGAAATACAATGATTCAAGACAATTGGAAGGGCTAATGATGAGGCATGCTATCCACCTCTAGAGAAAGAACTGACATTGTTTGAATACAAACTGAAGCATGTTATTTTTCACTTTCTTTCATTTTTTTCTTTTACTGAGTTTTATACAAAATGACTAATATAGAAATGTTTTGAATAATTGGATATATATATATATACATATATATATATATATATATATATATATATATATATATATAACTTGTATCTGCTTACTGTCTCAGGGTAAGGAGGGAAGAGGGAGTGATAGAATTTGGAACTCAAAACTTGAAATAAAAATGCTTTTAAAATTGGAAAAGATTATATGCGTGTGTATGCATATATGCATTATTATCACAGTGTGATAAAATAATATAGCCTTAAAAAAAGAATAGCAAGTTGTGCATGGTGGATTTGTGGTTTCATGTGAAATCGTTTATGCATTGTGCTATGTTGTCGGAGTGCTTATTTTCTTCCTTGAATTAAGAATACTAAAAATAAAAATTAAAACATTAACCCAAGATTTCTTTTACCTGGAGCCCTGATCCCCATAACAGAATATTTAAATAGGATTTATATTAGCAACTAACTAAAAAAGGTTCTTTTGAGGATCAAATGTGATATATGTAAAACACTAAGTCCAGTTTCAGGCACAAAGTAGGTGTTTATAGATATTTTTATTACTTTCCTTTCCATTTATGAATCCATTCCTGTAACTCAATTTTTTTATCTACAAAGTAAGGATAAATGAAATCTTTTTTCAGCTCCCCCCTGCAAGCCCTTCCCAAATGTTATCCAACTGCTGTATGCATGTCTTTTCTGATGCTAGATAGCTTCCTATTTCAGAGGAGAGGGCAGAAGCAAGGGTTAAACTGAAGAGTTATAGCACCTTGGTTCATGGACAAAAATGACACTAACTGGTTTGCATGATCATCACTAAACATTTTCTTCTTTGTGCTCATATGTGCACAATAGGCCATTACTCTGGGTCTTAGCTGCAGGCCGTACAATCTACTGGTGGGAAGAATCTCACCAGTATTGAGGTCAAACATGGTAGATAGCAATGGGGCCAGAAGCAATGCTTCCCTGACGGCAACGTCTGCCGTTCAAAGCAGGCTCCTAGAAAACTTGTAAATACATGACTTCCTCTTTTATGCTAAGGTAGTTTATTTCTCAGGGAATAAGCCTGCTTTTTTGTTTTTATTGCTTCTGCTGCTACACTTGGTGAATCGTGTGTGTGTGTGTGTGTTTGTGTGTGTGTGTGTGTGTGTGTGTGTGTGTGTGTGTAATTCAAGTTCAATTCACTTTCCATAACATTTGGTACAGGAATCAGGGGGATTTTTTTCAGGGCTGAAAGACATCTTAGAAATGACCTTGTGCATCCACCTCATTTCATGTATGAGGAAAGTGAGGCACAGAGTGAAATGAGCAAGTGAAAACAAAATGAAAAAGAATTTATTAAGAGACTATGTCATATGTCAGTGTTGATGTTACAAATATAAAAGGGGGAAAGTTCCTGCCCTCAAGAAATTTATAATCTAAAGAGGGAGACAAAATATATAGGGCAGTCATGGCCATGGAAAAACAGTTTTGATCTGTGAAATCATAGGGATTGTGGGTGGAACCATGGGGCATTCAAAAGTCACACTGTAATCATAATTTAAAATGGAGAGATCTTTCTCATTCATTATTAAGTCCATGTGACCTGCCTGGGTCACATGGAAGTCTGAGTCACATGGAGCCTGTGGTGGGAGGAGTTTGCTGAATAAATGGAACTAAAAGGTTAGAAGAGAAAAAGGTAGAGCTAGAGCAGAGCTGAGAGGATGTTCATTTTGAGAGCAGTCAGAGCTATAAGGGAAGCATTCGAGCAGGCAACCGGCCAGTATGAGTGAAAGGGCTTGTTTGTGATTTTATTTAAGGTACGCTTCTTGTGATTTATTTAACAAAGCTTATTTGTGGGACGTTTAGCAGGAGAAGGCTTTGGAATGGTGTTGTTCTTTGTGTTTCTATTGTATATAGATTTTTGTTTCTCCAATGGATTTGTCTTCCTGTTGTCTGAATAATTGTTTTGGTTCTGCCTTCCACGTAGAGAGTCTGTGGTATTTTGCATTTCAGAATTGCACTGGGACATTCATGACCACAGTAGGTGCTGTGAATATCACATTGGGGCTACACACACCCTTTCCAAAAATAGAACTGACTTTATTACTGCTGCTAGAATAAGAAGTGGAAAGTGGATAGGAGAGGGAGGATGTGTGTGTAATAGGGTTAAGGCTGAGATACCTGATTAGGCCTTAGTTTCCAGAAAGCTTGCTAGATGGCATGTAAAGTATGGCATGACGATAGTTATACATAACAGGATTAGGTGAGTTTGTATTCACTCACATAACAATCAGGACAGTTCAGCACCAGAGCAAAGTTCCAAGAAGAATATTCAAAGTATAATAGATATGGGAATGGACTCGAAGTCAGAAAGATTTCTGTGTAAATATGAATTCTGGCACTTTACTAAATTATGCGACCATGGTCAAGTCTCATAAGTTCTGTGAGCCTCAGCAGTAAAATGTGGGTAATAATACCCATTCGACCCTCTCACAGATTTGGTGTCAGCCTCAAATTAGGTATCCTGTGTCAAGTCTTTGTAAACCATAAATTACCATATGAATGTGAGACATTATTAATTTAATGATTAGTAATATTATTGCAAATCCCAGAACTAATGACTGGGTCTGAGGGCTACCTTAGGAATCAATTGTAGGCAGTTCCTGACTACTAAGATATCTCTTTTTATGGTTACGGAGCTCTCAGAACTTCATCTTATGTTTGTCCTTAATTCTCGAAGAAGACCATGACATCAGGGAGATGATGACATGACTCGCAGTTGACTTTGATTTGAGTGACCGAAGGTTGTGCAAGGTCACCGTCTCACTTTTTCCTTCAGAGCCATCTGAGTTCAGTGACCAGATACTCATCCAGACATCTGGAGATGAGCCAGGATGCAATAGGAGACTCTGGGTTTTCCTTTGGGTTTACTGGCTAGTTTTTGTTTTTGTTTTCCTCAAAGACCAAGCTTTAAGATCAATTCATTCTGGAGCTCATAGATTGGACAATAGGTCGCTGCTCTCCTAACACAGAGTAAATGTAAATACTAAAGAGTAACTGTTTCTCTTTTGGCCTGGAACCCTGAGGGTCTTCCCCTCCCAGATTGTTATTTTTTTTTTTTTATTAAAGGGGCCATCCCTTGAGTAAATGCTTAAAGAGATCTATTCACTGAATGGGCATTAATTGTCTCACTCAAATTGAGAAGTTCAGGATAACTAATGAATAGTTTTCTAGAATTGTCATAAAGTTATATTCTTAAACTACTTTTCATTTAAATGTCAGAGTATTGCTATAACAATAGAATCCATTACTTTACTTCTGTTTCTATGCCTTGAGGAGGAAGAGGAAACCATTTCCACAATGCTTATGTCCAGGAAGTTTTGAACTTGCTCCCATATTGTGACTAATATAGAAATAGAGAACAACAATATTGGACTATTGATTGATACTTTAACATTTGGAAAGACAAGGAAGTGTCTGTTTCTATATTTTTTTTTCATTTTGTTTTCTTTCCTTATAGTAGACTGGTCTGTAATAACATGTTTATTTGAACATGTGACAAGTTATCTAAAAATTTGAGAACTTTCAAAGTGATTCCATTCCACTCAATTACCTTAAGTTCAATGAATTTTTCTAAATTAATATGCATTAAGTCCCTTATGTGATTAGGTTTGTTATTCAGGTTTCTCAAATAAGCAGTAACTGCTCAGTTTCAAGAACCAGGTAAATTATTGATAATGTGTTTTTAGTCATGAGCCCAATTCACTCAAACTTTAGTGGGCAGAGTTACATGGGAATCTGGCCTTCAAATCTAACAAATATTTCTTCTAATTTTCTATTAATAAAATCAATTCATCATTTCATAATTGTGCAAGGCTCAATATGATTGCTTCTGGAAATATGTAAACAGATCCAGCAGTCTAAATGTAAAGAACTAAATGAAATTCTAAATGAAAGAACAGAAGCCTCTCACAATGTCAGGCAGTAACAGCCAGTTTTTCTCTGATAGCAATGCAAAGACTATTAGGAAATTATAGTCTGGGTCAGTGGGATTTTTATATAGAAATATAAATATAGAGCTAGATGAGATAACAGAGGCCACTAAGTACATCCTCATCACTTAGCAAAACATGAATCTGAAGCCCCAGTAATCAATCCACAAAAAGTGAAAAGCAGGTAGCATTATAACCTGCTGCCATTTGAAAAAAAAATTCTTTAGTCTTTCAGATGGGATTAGATTGATGGGCATGAGCCTTTCTTTGAACTGGATGGTTTCCAAGTTTTCATGATCCATAATTCATGATTCCAAGGTCTTAAGATTTATGATTCAAATTTTCATGATTTTGCATTTTCCAAGGAGTAGGCTTAACCTGCATGCATGTAATAAATAGAAGAACAGTCTTACCGAAGTTTCAAGCTACCAAAGCTTAAAAAACATTCATAAGACTTAAATTTAATTATAATAGCAGAAACAAACTAAATTTTAATATTGACTAAATTAGTCATATTTTAGAGAGAATATTTTTTAAAAAATTATCTGACTCATAACATCAAAAATCAGTCAAATTTTCCAGGGAAGTTACATTTTAGATTCAAAGGAACCAAGAACAGCCAAAAAAACATTCTAAGGATTTGAAAAAAGAAAAGCATAGCTAGAGGCTGCCTGGTAATACCTACTTCTCTCTAGGAGACACAGTCTCACTTATGATCATATTTTTCTTTATGTATTTCTTTTAATCTATTAGACATCTCTTTTAAAGGAAAAATAAAATAATTGTGTCACCCAAATCCTCTTTCTCATTGGTGGCAGGCAACTGTTTTTATTTTTTGACAGGTCAAAGAGCAGTAGAATAAAGAGGTTCACTTCGCATGATACCAGTGATGTACTTCCTCACCCTTTAGCTTAACATTTAGATACATTTTAGTACAAATAATACATCCTGTGAAAAAGAGGAAAAAAAACACAAAAGAAGATACATTTGAAGCTCTTTGTGAAAGGGAGCAATAGTCCTGAGGAAGAAGGATGTGTTTTTCTCCAAGAAAATGTTACAGAAGAATCATAGAACCTGTCGATCAATAAGGACCAGCAGAAGCAAAGAATAATAGGGCTTGGTATATCTCTGCTTATAGGTCCAAAGGCAGGTATTGGTTAGCATGATAACTATAGAGATATCTGCTGTCTTCCCAAGACATACACCCAATTTATTTCAAGGTATATTTCCAAAAGTTATCCAAAAAGGATGACAAAATATGCCATTTGGGGTAAGTCACATGAACATAATTGTATTGTCACAAAATGATTGTGAAAATATTATCAAAGAATATTGAATATTGATAAAACATTGGTCCATTGGGTGCACAAGTTCCCTCACTATTCCCTTACGACTATATATTTGAAGGCAATGTTTGCAGAAGGGTAAAATCTAATTGGAATCATAGAGCTAGCAAAGAAATTGATGTAAGAGAAGTAAAGTGTACTTTTGGATCATGATTTAAAATATAAGGATTACAGATTCCAGGGAAAGAGAATACCTAATGAAGTTTAGTAAAAAAGAAATGGTGTCCTACAAACCTAACCAAAACGAATTTAAATGGGGTAAAATTAAAGGACAGAGAAAACAGCTTATATATCTACTGGATATCTCCAATGAAGAAGGAATAGCTGTGGACATTCTTATAAATGAACAGAAACAAAATACAAGAAAGAAGACATTAATAAAAAACCCATAGCCTCAAAGGTTTTCATGGAAATACTTTAAATGCATGTGGCAAGAGAAGTGGAGCCGAGATGACAGAGTAGAATCTCGAGCTCTTGCTGCAAAGTTCATAAAATGCCTTTTAAAAGGTCTCTAAACAAATTCTAGAGTAGCAGAAGCTACAAAATAGCAGTGTGAAATAGGTTTCCAGACCAAGGCAACCTGGAAGGACAATAGGAAGGGTCTAATGTACGGGACCTGGAGACTACTAAAAATAAGTGTGTGTCTAGCAGACAGAGGTAGACCTGGAATAGGCTACAGGGTGCTGAATCACCCTCATTGTTGGTGGTTTCCAGATTTATCACTACACAATTGCCAAAGACAGCTTCAAGTTCACTGAGAAAGCTTTCCTCTGAGTGAGATGGAGGTATTGTCCGAGCCCAGCTCCAGTCTCAAGGCAGCTAACAGTGGCTGCTTCTGGAACTTTCAGCCTACAGACCTTGGAGGAATTAAGCAGTTGATCTGCATCTCAAGTGGTGGTCTGGGGGTAAGGAGTAGTTATGGAGTGGTAGATCCAGGGGCAGCTTTGGAAAAGGAATCCTATTCCCAGTTACAGAGCAGAGAAAAGAGATCACTGAGCTTGTGTGTACTCAGGAGAGGAGATCTCATGTGGCCAGACCACCACTCCCATACACTTCACGAAGCTACTTCCAGGGAAACTCAGAGAGATTTCAACTGGCCTCTGCTTTGACACATCAGGCCACTCAGCACCAGGTGAGCTATAGCTTTATAGCCTCTAGCTGAAAGAACCAGAAGCCACAATGCACAAATCCTCAAGTTCTAAACACAAGAATAGTAGGACAGAACCCCATGAGCCCCAGGAGCAGAGACCCATTTTCAAAGTCAGGAAAAGTGTTATCATCATAAGCAAAAAGAAAATCAGCAAAGATAAGACCATAGAATGTTTCTATAGGGACAAGGACCAAAACACAAATACCAAAGGGAGCATCATTGAGAATGTACTCCCATCTGAAAATTCAGAAGGGACTGTGAACTGGTGTCAAGCCCAAAGAACATTCTTGGAAGAGCACTAAAAGGATTTTAAAAGTCAATTAGGAAAATAGAGGAAAAAATGCTCAATGATTTTGCAAATATGAAGAAAGAAATGATGGAAGAATTAAAAGGGAAAATTGAACTAATGTAAAAGGAAGCACAAAACTAACTGGGAAAATTGGACAAAAGGAAAAGGAAGCACAAAAACTAACTGGAGAAAATAAGTCCTTAGAAGAATAAATTGCACAGATGGAAAAGGAGAGGCAAAAATTAACTGAAAAAATCAATTGGATAAAAATTAGAATCGGACAAGTAGAAGTTAAAGACTGCATGAGACATTAAGAATCAGTTAAAGAGAATCTAAAGAATGAAAAGATAGAATAAAATGTAAAATATTTAATTGGAAAAACAGGGAAAGAGACGCAGGACAGAAAATTTAAGATTTTTTTTCCACCACAAAGTCGTGATGGAATAAAGAGCCTGGACAATATTTTCCAAGAAATCATCAAGAAAAACAGAAAGAATCCATCATTGACGTCTTTAAAGGGACTCAAAAATAAAAACCCCAAAGAATACCACTGCCAAATTCCAGAGTTATCAAGTGGAAGGAGAAAATATAGCAGACAGCCAGAAAGAAACAATTCAGTTATCGAGGAACTAACATTCAGGATCACACAGGACCTTGCAGCTTCCATGTGAAAAAATTAAAGGAATTGGAATATGATATTCTGTAAGGAAAAGGAACTGGGAATACAAGCAAGGAACAATTACCCAGCAAAGCTCAGCATAATATCTCAGGCAAAGAAATGATTATTCAATGAAATAAGGAATTTCTAAAATATCCTAATGAAAAAGCTCTGACTCAACTGAAATTTCGATTTCCAAACAAGACTCAAGAGTGACACAAAAGGTAAATAGGGAAAAATGTTATTCAGTATGGTCAAACTGTTTATAGATATTTATATAAGGGAAGATTATACTTACTAATCTTGAGAACTATAGATATATTATGATACATAAAAGGAATATACACAGGTAGAGGGAGTGAGTGTAAAGTAAATGATGTGATGACAAAAATGTGATTTCAGTGTGAGAAAGGATTGTAATTGGGGATGTGAAAAAGAGGAGGCAGAAAAAGGTAAATTACATTAAAGGAAGAAGAACAAAAATATATTACAATAGAGAGAAAGAGGTGAGGTAGATGAGCACTGTTTACTGTTTACTCTCATCTGATTTGGTTCGAGGAGGAAATAACAAACAGTTCAGGATAGAAATTTAACTAGCTCTATAGGCAGTAGGAGGGGAAGGGCAAAAGAAAATGGAATGGAGATTACAAGGGAGGAGATAAGTGAAAGGGAGAAGTAAAGTAAAAGGGAAGGGGACTAAAAGAAGGTAGGGAAGACTGAGGAAGGAGGTAGTCAAAATTAAAGCTCTTGTAGAGGGGATGGGGGAAGGGAGAACTAAAAGCATAAACGGGGGAAAGAAGATAGCAGGAAAGACATAGTAATCGTAACTGTGAATGTGAATGGGAAGAAATCTCCCACAAAACGGAGACAGATAGCAGAATGGATTAAAAACCAAAATCCAACAGTATGTTGTTTATAAGAAACACATTTGAAATGGGACAATACACACAGGGTAAAGTTCAATGTTGGAGCAAAATATATTGTGCTTCAGCTGATGGAAAAGCAGGGATAGCAACCCTAATCACAGAAAAACAAAAGCAAAAATACATCTTATCAAAACAGGTAAGAAAGGAAACTCTCTCCTGCTAAAAGGCACTCTAAACAACGAAGCATACTAAACATGTATGCATCAAGTGGAAGAGGATCCAAATTCTTATAGGAAAAGTTAAGGGAATTATGGGAAGAAATAAGGAGTGATACTGTGCTAGAAGGGGACCTCAACCTCACCTCTCTGAACTATGTAAGTATAACCTCAAAATAAACAAGAAGGAAGTTAAGGAGGTGAACAAAACTCTGGATAAGGTAGATATAGATCTCTGGAGAAAATCGAAGGTAATAGAAAGGAATATACCTTTCTCTCAGCAATGCATGACACATACAAAAACTGACCATACATTATGTCACAAAAACCTCCTCATTCAGTGTAGAAAGTCAGACATAGTCAATGCATCCTCCTCAGATCCTAATGAAATAAAAATTGTAGGTAATGAAATGTCATGAAAAGATAAACTGACAATTAATTATTAACTAAATAATCAAATTTTCGAGAAACAATGAACAACTTCTTACAAGACAACTATTATAATGAGGCAACCTAGTAAATCTTATGGAATACTGCAAAAGTAGTTCTCGTTGCAAGTTTTTTGAATACTAACACGAATAAAATAGAGAAAGAGGAAATCAATGAATTGGACATGTAGCCGAAAGAGCTAGAAGATATAAAACTTGATAATCTCCAAGTAATTACCAAAATGGAAATAGTGCAAATCCAAGGAGAGATCAATAAAATAGCAATTAAGAAAATTATTGCACAAATTAATAAAATTATGAATTGGTTTTATGATAAAACCAATAAAACTAATAAACCATTAGTCAATTTGATTAAAAAGAGAAAGAAGAAAAACAAATTACCAATATTAAAAATGAAAACGGTGAACTAACCTCCCACGAGGAGGAAATGAAAACCACAATTAAAAATTACTTTACCCAACTGTATGCCTGTAAATTTCACAATCTAAATCTGATGGATGATTATTTAAATATATATATATATATATGAATTGAACAAATTAACAGAAGAGAAAGTTGAGTACTTAAATAATCCTATTTCAGAAAAAGAAATTGAACAAGTCATCAGTGAACTCTCTAGAAAAAAATCTCCAGGGCCACATGGATTTACAAGTGTATTCTTTCAAATATTTAATGGACACTTAATTCAAATATTATATAGACTGCTTGGAAAAATTGGGGAAGAAGGAATCCTATCAAATTCTTTTTGTGATACAAATATCATTGTGATATCAAAACCAAGAAGGGTCAAAACCAAGAAATAAAAGTATAGACCAATTTCTCTAATGAAAATAGATGCCAAATTTGAATAAGATATTAGCAAAAAGAGTACAGCATCTTATCACGAGAATAACACAATATGTTCAGGTAGAATTTATAGCAGGAATGACAGGATGTTTCAATATCAGGAAACCTATTATCATTATTGATCATATCAACAACAAAACTAACAGAAACCACATGATTATCTCAATAGAGGCAGAAACAACCATTGACAAAATGGAACACTCATTACTATTAAAAATATTGGAGAGCATAGAAATAAATGGAATTATCCACAAAGTAATAAGCAGCATCTACTTGAAACCATTAGCAAGCGTTTTATACCATGGCAATAAGCTACGTGTTTTTCAAATGAGATCAGGGGTGGAACAAGTATGTCCATTATCAACACTGTTATTCAATATGGCACTAGAAATGTTAGCAGTAGCAATAATGTAAGAGGTTTGGAACTCTCGGGTTATCAGGGTCATGGTGTCCTCGGGAGAAATGTCCTGAGATGTCATGTCCTTGCACGACTTACGTGATGGACCACCCTTATGCAATAACTGGCCTTCACAATTATCTTGAGCTAGAACAGCAACAGACAAGCATGTAAGCTCAGCACACAGTGCATACGAGCTTCTTGCATGTATGGAAGTAGAATAATTATATCTACTCTGAGCTAGCTGAGAACAAATGGAATGCATACCATCCTTGCTCCTGCCTCATTCATTCATGCCTGGAAGAAAGATCTCATACAGGCGTGATATCTTTGGGAACTCAATAGGTAAGAAAGGAAAAAGAAACTGAAGGAATTAGAATAAGCAAAGAAGAAACTAAGTTATCACTTTGTGCAGATGACATGAAGATATACCTAGACAATCTCAGAGAATCAAGTAAAATAGTGCTTGAAATAATGAGCAACTTTGGCAAAGTTGCAGGGTAGAAAATAAACCCTCATAAATTTTCTGTATTTCTATACAGTAAAGGCAAAGCACAACATCAAGAGAGAAAAAGAGAAATCTCGTTTAAAACATAACATAACATAACATAACATAATATAATATAATACAATATAAAATAATTGGGAGTCTATCTGCAACAACAAAGCCAGCAGACTACACGAGCACAATTACAAAACACTTTTCACACAAATGAAGTCATATCTAAGTAAGTGAAAAAGCACCAGTTGGTTGTGGGTAGGCTAAGCCAATATAATAAAAATGAAAATTCTACCTAAATGAATTTATTCATTCTGTGCCATGCCAATCAAGCTGCCAGACAAATATTTTCTTGAGCTAGAAAAAGCAATATCAAAATTCATCTAGAAGAACAAATGCCCAGAATATCAAGGGAACAAATAAAAAGAAATGCTATGGAAGGTGGCCTATTCCTACCAGATCTCAAACTGTATTATAAAGCAGCAAATGCCAAAACCACCTGGTACTGGTTAAGAAATAGAGGGGCAGACCAGTGGAATAGGTTAAGTATTCAGGATGCAGTACTCAATAGATGTAGCAATTTACTGTTTGGTAAACCCAGGAACCCCAGCTTCTGGGATGAGAACTCACTGTCTGGCAAAAATTGCTGGGAAAACTGGATAACAGTGTGACAGGAAATGGGTATAGAATAACACCTGCCGCTGTCCACAAGAATAAAGTCCAACTGGATACATGATCTAGGTATCAAGATTGATAATATAAACAAATTAGTGGAGCAAGAAATTTTGTATTTGTCAGATTTATGGAGAATGGAATCATTTTTCACCAAACAAGAGATAGATAACATTACAAATTGCACAATGGATAATTTTCATTACATTAAATTGAAAACTTTTTGCATACGAAGATGCAAATGCCAATGCAACGAAGATTAGGAGGGAAGCAGAAAACTGGGACAGAATTTTTGCAACTAATGTCTGTGATAAAGGCCTCATTTGTAACATAAAGGGAGAACTGAGTCAAGATTCTCCAGCTGATAAATAGTGAAAGGATATGAACAGGGACTTTTCAGAGGAAGTAGTTAAAGTTATCTATAATCATATGAAAATATGTTCTAAATCGTTATTGGTTAGAGGGATGCAAATCAAAAGAACTCTCAAGTGTCACATCACACCTATCAGAGTGGTTAACATGACAAAACAGGAAGATAAATGTTTGAGAAGATTTGGGAGAATTGGAAGACTAATTCATTGTTGGTGGAGCTGTGAGCTGATATAACCATTGTGGTGAGGGATTTGGGACTATGTTCAAAGGGCTGCAAAAATGTGCATGCCGGTTGACCCAGAATATCGCTTCTGGGACTCTATACCAAAGAGATCATAGAAATGAGAAACGGTCCCACATGTATAAAAAAATATTTATAGCAGCTCTCTTTGTGTTGGCCAAAAACTAGAAATCAAAAGGATGCCCATTAATTGAGAAATGACTGAACAAGTTGTGGTTTCTGAATGCAACGGATTATTATAGTGCTATGAGAAACCATGAACAGGGAGACTCCAGAAAGACCTGAAAAGTCTTATATGAACTTACACTGAGTGAAAGTAGCAGAACCAAGAGAACTTTGTTTACAGCAACAACCAAAGGTTTTCAGGAATTTTTCTGGTAGACTTAGTCCTACATATCAATGCAAGGACCTAAAAATTCCCTAATGGACTAGAGGCAAAATGCCTTCCACATCCAGAGAAGAATTGTGAAATTGGATTGTAGAATGAAGCAGACCATTTTCTTTTGTATTATGTTTTGTTTTGTTTTATGGTTTCTCCCATTCATTTTAATTCTTCTATGCAACATGACTAAGGTGAAAATGTATTTAATAGGAGTGTAAGTCTAGAAATTATACAAGATTGCATCCCATCTTTGTGACAAATGAGGAGGAGGGAGAGGAACAATCTAAGATATAGGAAAGTGATTGTAGAACATTGGAAATAAATGAAATAATTTTTTTAAATGACCTGGAAAATAGTTTCAGGAGAGATAATTTTAAAATTATTTTTCTACCTGAAAACCATGACAAAAAAAAGCTGCCTGGATATCATCTTCCAATAAATTGTCAAGTGAAATTGTCCTAGTATTCTAGAACAAGAGGGTAAAATAGAAATGGAAAGAATGCATAGAACACCTCCTGAAAGAAACACCAAAATGAAAATTCCTAGTAATATTGAATCCATGTTCCAGAGTTCCCAGGTCAAGGAGAAATTATTTCAAGCAGACAGAAAGAAATAATTCAAGTAGTGTGAAAATACAATTAGGGTAACACAGTATTTAGTAGCTTCTACACTAAAGGATATAATGGCTTGGAATATGATATTAAAATCAAGAATTACCTACACAGCAAAACTAAGCATACTACATCAGGGTAAAAAATTGAATTTCAATAAAACAGAAGGCTTCCAAACATTCATACTGAAAACAAGAGAGCTGAATAGAAAATTTGTCTTTCAAATACACAAATCCATAGAAACATGAAAAGGTAAACAGAAAAGACAAGTCATAAGGACCTCATTAAATTTGAATTGTTTATATTCCTTCATGTAAAGATCATATTGTAACTCATGAAACCTTTTATCAGTATTGGTATAGTCAAAGTGAATACATATATGTTTGTTTATGTATGTATGTATATATATATGTGTGTGTGTTCATATGTGCATATGCAATGTATGTATATATATAGGTGTGTATAAGTATATATGTAAATATTATATATGTTTATGTATATGAGTGTGTATGCATATGTAGATTCGAAGAGGGCAAAGGGTGAACTGAATATGAAAGGAGAATATTTAAAAAATAAAATATTCAGTTGAGAAGAATGCACTAGGAATAAGAGAAACAGAGAGGTAGAATGTAGCAAATCATCTCACATAAAACAGGCCAGAAAGAGCTTTTACAGTATAGAGGAAGAGAACGGAGTTGAAAGGGAATAAGTGACCCTTATTCTCATGGAATTTGGTTTAACGAAGGAATAACACATACTGAACTGTGTTTGGAAATGAATTTTACCCTGCGGGAAGACAGGGGGTAAGGGCATAGGAGAGTGATGATCATAGAAGGGACAGCAAATTGGGGAAAGGGATAAGCAAACACTATTTTGGGAGGATAGGTCAAGGGAGAGAATGGAACAAATGGAGGGCAGGGCAGGACAGAGGGAAATGTGGTTAGTCTTTTGCAACACAAATATTATGGAATTGTTTTGCATGGCCACACATGTATGACCTATATTGAATTGCTTGCTTTCTCAATGAAGTTGTGTGAGGAGGCAGAAAGGGAGAGAATATGGAATTCGAAGTTTTAAAAATGAATGTAAAAATTGTCTTTGCATGCAACCCAGAAAAGAAGATGTACAAGCACTGTGGTATAGAAATGCATTTTGCCCTACAGGGCAAAAAATAGAGGGAGGGAAATGGAAAAAGAGGGATGATAGAAGGGAGGACATACTGGAGGAAGGGATGGATGGGGTTCATGCTGTCCTGGGGTGGGGCTGGGGAGAGATAAGAAGGAAATTTTGACTTCGAATTTTTGTGGAAGTGAATGGCTGAAATATAGATAAATTAAATTTAATAAAAATGTGGTAAGCAATTGGAACTATAGGTCCTAATATAATGTTTACCATTATGTCCTTATATCATCCTAGTCAATGGGATTTCATTAGTTGGAAATTATGTTTAGAACATGGACCTGAATGAGTAGTTATTGCTCAAAAGAATTATTTTGCAAGAAGAAGTTGGGGAAAGACCATATATTCCTAAATCATAAGAGGAAATATAGCAACAAGTGGGGAGAATAAGAGTGGGAAAGTATATGAGTGAAAAATCTAGGGATGGACAAAATAGAAGTGATTTTGTTATTGCCGTTGATTAAGGAACTTCTGAAGAGAAGAAATTAAATATGAATTTAGGGGGAAAACACCCTAAGTATGACTCAGAGGCAAGATATAGTAGTATTTAGAAACTTCTCCCTCTACCAAATAGGGAAAGTGTTGTCTTCTTGTTTTTTCTGATTAAAAATGCCATCCTAAAATAGCTGGAGGAAGTAGCAAGAGATAATTTTTTTTTTCAGATTTGTTTCTCAGCTTGGAGGAACTTAAATGAAAGCTGAACATGTCTGACATGTGCTTCTGCTTTTAGGAATAAAGTTTGTAAAGGAAAGAAATAAAATCCCAATGAATACAATTGTAGAGTGAAAGTAGAAGAGATGGGAAATTCGCAAGGTTAGAAGCAAACAGTCCTTTTTACATATTCTTCTTTAATCAGATCACATCCATAATGTTGTAGTTACTTGATTCACTTGTGAGAACCATATTGTAAATAGCAAATTTATAGATTAGAGAGTGTATAGAGTAAAGTTTTGAAGATGGTAAATGGCCTAGTGTCCATGTCTTAAGAAGATGACTTGGCGAACTAGAAATGAGAGAATGCTGAGTATGGGAGATATATGACAAATATTTTCAAGCATGTGATGTTCTGTCATGTGGAAGAAAAATAAGACTGGTTCTGTTTGGTACCAAAATGGAGCACTGGGGGAAATGGGGGGGGCAGAAATTGCAAACAGATTACTTTACTTTTGGTGTCAAGAATTTACAATTTGAACTACCCAAAAGGGACACCTCTGAGGGACATTGGGTTTTTCCTATTTCAAAATCTTGAAATCGAAGGGCAATGATTACTTGATTGGTATATTTTGGTACCTATGTCTTTCAGGTTTGCATTGTCCAATTTCTGAACCACATGATTAATAGGATGGAGGACTAGATATTTTATCCAATACCTCATGATCTTTCAAAACTCTCCATCATAAGAATTATGTTCTAAAGGTAATGTGATAACAGATGTCTACATGGCCCAAGCAACAGAGAACCTGAATAAAAGCCACAAGCTATTGAATCTAATACTAGAGAAAGCTAATCCATAATTCCTAGCATGCTCACTCAGTAACCTTTTCTCCCCCAAACCCACATATTCTGATAGCAATTCACAGCAGGATGAAAACAAGCAAGCACTTATTAAGCACCTACTGTGTACCAGAAACTTTAACAAGTATTACCTCATTTGATCCTCATGATAGCCTTAGAAGGTAGGTGCTATTATTACCCTTATTTACTATGTCTTGCACTGGACTCCAGTGACTCTGAAAGAGACAGTGAGACTAATGATTTTGCACAGCTCTGCCTCACTTAAATACAGTTCACTTGCAAGACAAGCATCATCCTCCTGATATCATTGGTCCTTTTGAGAAAAAAGGACAAACACCGA
Organism: Bettongia penicillata ogilbyi; assembly: GCA_023548195.1. Lineage (NCBI taxonomy): Eukaryota > Metazoa > Chordata > Mammalia > Diprotodontia > Potoroidae > Bettongia > Bettongia penicillata. The sequence continues at coordinate 2,801,242 of JAJHZJ010000344.1, forward strand.
CAATTGCCATTTCAAAGTTGAGGAAATTCAAAGAAAGAGAGGTTGTAAAGGGGGAATACACAAAACTAGTAAGGATCTGAGGCCAGATTTGAACTTAGTTATTCCTGACTGGGCTTATGCTCGGCAACTGCAAAATGCACAAAAAAAAACAAAAACAAAAACAAAAAAACAAAAAACAACTTGGGAATCAATCTGCCAATTATATCTCTCATAGAGATATAATTAAAAATTACTCCTTGAATGTAGAAATGGCCTAGAAGATTAATTAGTTTCTAGCAACTCAAAAAATTTTATGATTATAAAATGCTAAATATTTGCAAAGTCACTAACAAAAAAAATTGTCCAATATGTATGGTCTAGTGTTCATTAGACAACTAAAGTCCAAAAACAAGCAGCCAATGTACAGACTTGGTTTTATGCTGACAGATTTTTGAATTTTTAACTTGTAATACTTAGAGATCTTATAGATCCCCTAGTCCAAAGTGTTAATTTTGTAGATAAAAGGTCTTATTTGCAGGAGAAGACTGACTTTCCAAGCTCGTATAGACCGTAAATAGCTGGTCTGGGAGCTGAATCCCGGTAGTTTCATTCAAAATCCAGTGCCCATTTCCTCTAATTAAGCACACAAAAATAATGTATTTTATTTCTGAGGAAAAAAAATGATGCACAGTACTTTTTGGTACTTTGGAGTTTCCAGAGTTTATTGTCCCGATGTTGCTCTTTTAAAAAAAAAAAAAAAAATTTGGTCTACTAAAAGACTCTTGGTAAAGATAATTGAGTAAATTATTAAGGTTTATAACATAATAATAAAGAGAGGCATTATCTACAAATTTGAAAATCACAGATATATAGGACAGACATAATTTATATATCAATATGTACATGTATAATTATTATTTCAATGGTACATAATAATTGTTTTCTCTTTGATTTTAATGATATTGTAAAATAAAATTTAATGACCTTTCTTTTTCAGAATTATCTGCTGTACATTCGGATTTTTAACATTAAGGACAAGATACTTTATTTCAGAAGTATGAGACACTCTTGCCAATGTGTAATTTATGTTGGATTCAGATACTTTCTTGCTTTTGATTTTGCTAACCCCAACTAAAGACAGTGATTTTCCTTGTTGTACCTAGTTTACATCGCAGGTTTAATATCATGCAACATTACAATGTTGGAGAACCCTACTGTGGCAGAAGAGTTAAACATTGCATTAATATATATGCCTCTTTTCCTGTTCTCTGTAACTTAGCTACACATTTTTCTAGGTAGCAATGACCATGGCCAAGATGACTAGTTTTTGGCTTACAAAGGCTAATTTCCATCTAAAGCCTTCTTTAGTTCATGTTTTTAATGCAGATTGTCCCATCATTCACATCTCTAATTCCTACCCAAGCTTACAATGTAATACCATGTGGTCTTTATTTCATCTCACAGAATGGACTCACATACACGCAAACATAGTACTCAGATGAACTCACCTCAAGGCAAGACAAATCTCTCCATTTTGGTAAGTTGCATCTTTACCTAAATACCTTCACAGGGTGCCAGACATACTCGAAAGACTTCTGAAAAAAAATATGGAGGGGAACTCTGTTCTAATGTATATAGTGGCAACCTAGGAGTCAGGAAGGATTGTATTCAAATCTTATTTTGAATATTTACTAGATGTGTGACCCTGGTCAAGCCACTTGTGGTATCAGTCCCAGATATGTAAAACAAAGAGATTGGAATAGATGATCTCTAAATTTTCAGCTCAAAACCTGTAATTTTGTGTACTCGAGAAATAGAGAGTTGACATAGGCTCCATCTACAATTAAGCCTCACTCTCCCCAAGTATTCTGTAAATTTTCTCCCTAGAGTTCTAACCTAGAGAAGGAGGCTTCCATGAAGGTTTTTCTTTTCACCCAGGGATACAAAAGAGTTAATTGCCCTTATGTAACTTGTACAGTGAATATGACTCATGCTAGAACTCTTCTACATAGGAGCTTTGTTCCATACTGAGCCTCCAGTTTTAGGACCTAATTTGTTCCTCTTTTCTTTTCTTTTCTTTTTTTTTTGATTAATTAATAATTAATTTTATTTTATTGTATTTTTTAATGTTTTACAATCATTTCCTTAAAGTTAAGATTTTATCCCCTCCACTCTTCCTCCAATACCCCCCCTCCCTCCCCATGACAGCATACAATTCTGCATAGGTTATACACATACTTTCCTATTGAGCACATTTTCACTATAGTCATGCTGTGTAGCTGAACTAAAATAAATGGAAGAAATCATATAACAAATCAAAACATAATACACTGAAACGCACCCACACACAAACAAGATCTGCTACATTCTGCCAATGACTTCCATGTTTCTTTCTCTGAGTGTGGAAGGCATTTTGCCTTAGAAGACCGACATTAGGATTTTTTTTTTTCTCAGTAAGTCCTTGTGTTATTACAAAGTTCCAAGTCTACCAGAAAAAACTCTCACACACTGTGGTCGTTGCTGTGCACAAAGTTCTCCTGGTTCTGCTCCTTTCGCTCAGCATCAGGTCATATAAGTCCCTACAGGCCTCCCTGAAGTCTTCTTGTTCATCATTTCTTATGGTGCAATAGTACTCCATTACATTCATATACCATAATTTATTCAGCCATTCCCCAATTGATGGGCATCCCTTTGACTTCCACTTTTTGGCTACTACAAACAGTGCTGCTATAAATATTTTTGTACACGTGGGACCCTTTCCCGTTTTTATAATATCTTGGGGATACACTCCTAGTAGCAATATTTCTGGGTCAAAGAGTATGCACATTTTTGTAGCCCTTTGGGCATAGTTCCAAACCATTCTCCAGAATGGTTGGATGATCTCACAGCTCCACCAACAACGAATTAGTGTGCCAACTCTCCCACATCCTCTCCAACATTTATCATTTTCTTGTTCTGTCATGTTTGCCAATCTCATAGGTGTGATGTGGTACCTCAGAGTTGTTTTGATTTGCATCTCTCTAATCAATAATGATTTAGAGCATTTTTTCATATGACTATAGATATCTTTGATATCTTCCCCTGAAAATTGCCTGTTCATATCCTCTGACCATTTATAAATTGGGGAATGACTTTTATGGTTATATATTTGAGTCAGTTCTCTATATATTCTAGAAATGAAGCCTTTATCCCCGAGCTCAGCCATAATTTTTTTTTTTTCCCAATTTACTACATCCCTCAGAATTTTGGTTGCATTGGGTTTGGTTGTGCAAAAACTTTTCAGTTTAAAGTAATCAAAATTATCCATCTTCCATTTCTTAACGCTTTCCATCGTTTCTTTAGAAAAAAATTCTTCACCTCTCCATAAATCTGATAAATACACTATTCCTTGCTTCTCCAGTTTATTCATGGTATCAATCTTTATATACGTAAATCAGGTAACCATTTGGACTTTATTCTTGTGTACGGTGTCAGGCATGGGTCTTTGCCTAATTTCTGCCACACAGTTAACCAATTTTCCCAGCAATTTTTGTCGAACAGTGAGTTCTTATCCCAGAAGCTGGGATCTTTGGGTTTATCAAACAGAAGGTTGCTATATTCCTTGCTTACTGTGTCTTGAGTGCCAAGTCTATTCCATTTGTCTACCCCTCTGTTTCTTAGCCAATACCAAGTGGTTTTTTTTTTTTTTTTTTTAAATTTTATTTTTTTTAATGTTTTACAATCATTTCCTTAAAGTTAAGATTTTATTCCCCCCACCCTTCCCTCAATACCCCCCTCCCTCCCCATGACAGCATACAATTCTGTTTAGGTTCTACATATACTTTCCTATTGAGCACATTTTCACTATATTCATGCTATGTAGTCGAACTAAAATAAATGGAAGAAATCATATAACAAATCAACACATATTACACTGAAACCCACCCACACACAAACATGATCTGCTACATTCTGCAAGTGGCTTCCACATTTCTTTCTCTGAGTGTGGAAGGCGTTTTGCCTTTGAAGACCGACATTAGGATTTTTTTTTTTTTCCTCAGTAAGTTCTTGTGTTATTACAAAGTTCCAAGTCTACCAGAAGAAACTCTCGCACACTGTGGTCGTTGCTGTGCACAAAGTTCTCCTGGTTCTGCTCCTTTCGCTCAGCATCAGATCATATAAGTCCTTCCAGGCCTCCCTGAAGTCTTCTTGTTCCTCATTTCTTATGGCGCAATAGTACTCCATTACATTCATATACCATAATTTATTCAGCCATTCCCCAATTGATGGGCATCCCCTTGACTTCCAGTTTTTGGCTACCACAAAGAGTGCTGCTATAAATATTTTTGTACACGTGGGACCCTTTCCCGTTTTTATAATCTCTTGGGGATACAATCCTAGTAGTGATATTTCTGGGTCAAAGGGTATGCACATTTTTGTAGCCCTTTGGGCATAGTTCCAAACCGTTCTCCAGAAGGGTTGGATGATCTCACAGCTCCACCAACAATGGATTAGTGTTCCAACTCTCCCACATCCTCTCCAGCATTTATCATTTTCTTGTTCTGTCATGTTTGCCAATCTTACAGGTGTGATGTGGTACCTCAGAGTTGTTTTGATTTGCATCTCTCTAATCAATAGTGATTTAGAGCACTTTTTCATATGATTATAGATATTTTTGATTTCTTCCCCTGAAAATTGCTTGTTCATATCCTTTGACCATTTATCAATTGGGGAATGACTTGGATGTTTATATATTTGAGTCAGTTCTCTATATATTCTAGAAATGAGGCCTTTATCCCCGAGCTTAGCCGTAAAAATTTTTTCCCAATTTACTACATCCCTCCGAATTTTGGTTGCATTGGGTTTGGTTGTGCAAAAACTTTTCAGTTTAAAGTAATCAAAATTATCCATCTTGCATTTCATAATGCTTTCTATCGTTTCTTTAGAAAAAAATTCTTCCCCTCTCCATAAATCTGATAAATACACTATACCTTGCTTCTCCAGTTTATTCATGGTATCAATCTTTATACCTAAATCATGTACCCATTTGGACTTTATTCTTGTGTACGGTGTCAGGCATGGGTCTATGCCTAATTTCCGCCACACAGTTAACCAGTTTTCCCAGCAATTTTTGTCGAACAATGAGTTCTTATCCCAGAAGCTGGGATCTTTGGGTTTGTCAAACAGGAGGTTGCTATATTCCTTGCCAACTGTGTCTTGAGTGCCAAGCCTATTCCATTTGTCTACCCCTCTGTTTCTTAGCCAATACCAAGTGGTTTTGATAATTGCTGCTTTATAATACAATTTGAGGTCTGGTAACGCTAGGCCACCTTCCCAAGCATTTCTTTTCATTAGTCCCTTTGATATTCTGGACCTTTTGTTTTTCCAAATGAATTTTGATATTATTTTATCCAGCTCTAGAAAATAATTATCTGATAGTTTAATTGGTATGGCACTAAATAAGTAGATTAATTTAGGTAGAATTGTCATTTTTATTATATTAGCTCGGCCTACCCATGAACAACTGATGTTTTTCCACTTACTTAAATCTGACTTTATTTGTGCAAAAAGTGTCTTGTAATTGTGTTCATATAATCCCTGGGTTTGTTTTGGCAGGTAAACTCCTAAGTATTTTATAGTGTCTACTCTAGCTTTAAATGGGATTTCTCTTTCTATCTCTTGGAGTTGGACTTTGTTGCTAATATATAGGAATGCAGAAGATTTGTGTGGGTTTATTTTGTAACCTGCAACTTTGCCAAAGTTGTTTATTATTTCAAGTAGCTTTTTACTTGAATCTCTGGGATTCTCTAAATATATCATCATATCATCTGCAAAGAGTGATAGCTTAGTTTCTTCTTTGGCTATTTTTATTCCTTCAATTTCTTTATCTTGTCTAATTGCTACCGCTAACATTTCTAGTACCATATTGAATAATAATGGTGATAATGGGCATCCTTGTTTCACCCCTGACCTTATTGGAAATGCCTCTAGCTTATCTCCATTGCATATAATGCTTGCTGAAGGTTTTAGGTAGATACTGCTTATTATTTTATGGAAGGTTCCCTTTATTCCTATGTTCTCCAGTGTTTTTAATAGGAATGGGTGTTGTATTTTGTCAAAAGCTTTTTCTGCATCAATTGAGATGATCATGTGGTTTTTTTTGGTTTTCTTGTTGATATGATTGATAATGCTAATAGTTTTCCTAATATTGAACCAGCCCTGCATTCCTGGTATGAAACCTACCTGATCATAATGTATTATTCTCTTGATAAGATGCTGTATTCGTTTTGCTAAAATCTTGTTGAAAATTTTTGCATCTATATTCATTAGAGAAATTGGTCTGTAATTTTCTTTTTCTGTTTTATCTCTTCCTGGCTTGGGTATCAAAACCATATTTGTATCATAGAAAGAATTTGGGAGTACTCCTTCTTCCCCAATTTTCCCAAATAGTCTATATAGTATTGGAATTAACTGTTCTTTAAAGGTTTGATAGAATTCACTTGTGAATCCATCTGGTCCTGGAGATTTTTTTCCTAGGGAGTTCATTGATGGCTTGTTCAATTTCTTTTTCTGAGATGGGGTTGTTTAAGTATTCTATTTCCTCTTCTGTTAATCTGGGCAATTTGTATTTTTTAAAATATTCATCCATCTCATTTAGATTATCGAATTTGTGGGCATAAAGTTCGGCAAAATAATTTCTAATTATTGTTTTAATTTCCTCCTCATTGGAGGTGAGTTCACCCCTTTCATTTTTAATATTAGTAATATGATTTTTTTCTTTCTTTTTTTTAATCAAATTGACCAAAGGTTTATCAATTTTATTAGTTTTTTCATAAAACCAACTATTGGTTTTATTTATTAATTCAATAGTTTTCTTAATTTCAATTTTATTAATCTCTCCTTTGGTTTTCAGTATTTCTAATTTGGTATTTTCTTGGGGATTTTCAATTTGTTCTTTTTCTAGCTTTTTCAGCTGCATACCCAAGTCATTGATCTCCTCTTTCTCTATTTTATTTATGTAGGCATTCAAAGATATAAAACTTCCCCTAAGAACTGCTTTTGCAGTATCCCATAAGATTTGGTAGGTTGTCTCATTATTGTCATTCTCTTGAATGAAGTTGTTAATTGTTTCTATGATTTCTTCTTTAACCCATTCCTTCTTTAGGATTAAATTATTTAGTTTCCAACTGATTTTTGCTTTATCTTTCCATGGCCTTTTATTACATATAATTTTTATTGCATTATGATCTGAGAAGGATGCACTGATTATCTCTGCCTTTCTGCACTGGATTGTGAGATTTTTATGTCCTAGTACATGGTCAATTTTTGTAAATGTTCCATGTACTGCAGAGAAAAAGGTATATTCCTTTCTATTCCCATTCAATTTTCTCCAAAGATCTATCATATCTACCTTATCTAGAGTTTTATTTACCTCCTTAACCTCTTTCTTGTTTATTTTGAGGTTAGATTTATCAAGTTCAGAAAGAGGGAGGTTGAGGTCCCCCACTAGTATAGTTTTGCTGTCAATTTCTTCCTTCAACTCCCTCAATCTCTCCTCTAAGAATCTGGATGCTATACCACTTGGAGCATACATGTTTAGTAATGATATTGCTACATTGTCTATGGTGCCTTTTAGCAGGATATAGTTTCCATCCTTATCCCTTTTGATTAGATCTATTTCTGCTTTTGCTTTGTCTGAGATTAGGATTGCTACTCCTGCCTTTCTTACATCAGCTGAAGCACAATATATTCTGCTCCATCCTTTAACCTTTATCTTATGTGTATCCCCCCGTTTCAAATGTGTTTCTTGTAAGCAGCATATTGTTGGATTATGGCTTTTAATCCATTCTGCTATCCGTCTCCGTTTTATGGGAGAATTCATTCCATTCACATTCACAGTTATGATTACAATCTGTGTATTTCCCTCCATCTTCTTTCCCACCATTTGTGCTTTTAGCTCTGCTGTCTCCCTTCCCCTCCTCACTAGTATTTACTTTTCACCACCTCCTCTTGCCGCCTTCCCCTCTTTCTTTTAGCCCCCCTCCCTTTTACTCCCCTTTACCCTTATTGCTTCTTCCCTCCCTTTTGCCTCCCTCCCCTTTCTTCCCTCTTCCCCTCCCACTGCTTATAGAGCTAGTTAGGATTTTCTACTTAAGTTTATTGTTCCGTCCTTTAAACAAATCCGATGAGAGTACCTCTCACACAATGCTCATCTCCCTCCCCTCTTTCCCTGTACTATGATTTTGTACTTCTTCTTGTGATGTAATTTGCCATTTCCTGCTTCCTCCTTTTCACACCTCCTATTACACTCCCTTCTCATACTTAAATCACATTTTTTATCATGATATCATTTACTTTATATCCGTTCCCCCTATGCTTATCCCTTTACCAAGTGGTTTTGATAATTGCTGCTTTATAATACAATTTGAGGTCTGGTAGCAATAAGCCACCTTCCCAAGCATTTCTTTTCATTAGTCCCTTTGATATTCTGGACCTTTTGTTTTTCCAAATGAATTTTGATATTGTTTTATCCAGCTCTAGAAAATAATTATCTGATAATATAATTGGTATGGCACTAAATAAGTAGATTAATTTAGGTAGAATTGTCATTTTTATTTTATTAGCTCGGCCTACCCATGAACAACTGATGTTTTTCCACTTACTTAAATCTGACTTTATTTGTGCAAAAAGTGTCTTGTAATTGTGTTCGTATAATCCCTGGGTTTGTTTTGGCAGGTAAACTCCTAAGTATTTTATAGTGTCTACTCTAGCTATAATGGGATTTCTCTTTCTATCTCTTGCTGTTAGACTTTGTTGCTAATGTATAGGAATGCAGAAGATTTGTGTGGATTTATTTTGTAACCTGCAACTTTGCCAAAGTTGTTTATTATTTCAAGTAGTTTTTTACTTGAATCTCTGGGATTCTTTAAGTGTATCATCATATCATCTGCAAAGAGTCATAATTTAGTTTCTTCTTTGGATATTTTTATTCCTTCAATTTCTTTATCTCATCTAATTGCTACCACTAATATTTCTAGTACCATATTGAATAATAATGGTGATAATGGGCATCCTTGTTTCACCCCTGACCTTACTGGAAATGCATCTAGCTTATCCCCATTGCATATAATGCTTGCTGAAGGTTTTAGGTAGATACTACTTATTATTTTATGGAAAGTTCCCTTTATTCCTATGTTCTCCAGTGTTTTTAATAGGAATGGGTGTTGTATTTTGTAGAAAGCTTTTTCTGCATCTATTGAGATAATCATGTGGTTTTTGTTAGTTTTGTTGTTGATGTGATCAATAATGCTAATAGTTTTCCTAATATTGAACCAGCCCTGCATTCCTGGTATGAAACCTACCTGATCATAATGTATTTTTCTCCTAATAAGACGCTGTATTCGTTTTGCTAAAATCTTGTTGAACATTTTTGCTTCTATATTCATTAGAGAAATTGGTCTATAATTTTCTTTTTCTGTTTTGTCTCTTCCTGGTTTGGGTATCAAAACCATATTTGTATCATAGAAAGAATTTGGGAGTACTCTTTCTTCCCCAATTTTCACAAATAGTCTATATAGTATTGGAATTAATTGTTCTTTAAAGGTTTGATAGAAATCACTTGTGAATCCATCTGGTCCTGGAGATTTTTTCCTAGGCAGTTCATTGATGGCTTGTTCAATTTCTTTTTCTGAGATGGGGTTGTTTAAGTATTCAATTTCCTCTTCTGTTAATTTCGGCAATTTGTATTTTTTTTAAATATTCATCCATCTCATTTAGATTACCGAATTTGTGGGCATAAAGTTGGGCAAAGTAATTTCTAATTATTTTTTAATTTACTCCTCATTGGAGGTGAGTTCACCCCTTTCATTTTTAATATTAGCAATATGATTTTCTTCTTTCTTTTTTTTAATCAAATTGACCAAAGGTTTATCAATTTTATTAGTTTTTTTCATAAAACCAACTATTGGTTTTATTTATTAATTCAATAGTTTTTTTAATTTAAATTTTATTAATTTGTCCTTTGGTTTTCAGTATTTCTAATTTGGTATTTACTTGGGGATTTTCAATTTGTTCTTTTTCTAGCTTTTTTAGCTGCTTACCCAAGTCATTGATCTACTCTTTCTCTATTTTATTTATGTAGGCATTCAAAGATATAAAACTTCCCCTAAGAACTGCTTTTGCAGTATCCCATAAGATTTGGTAGGTTGTCTCATTATTGTCATTCTCTTGAATGAAGTTGTTGATTGTTTCTATGATTTCTTCTTTAACCCATTCCTTCTTTAGGATTAAATTACTTAGTTTCCACTTGATTTTCGCTTTATCTTTCCATGGCCTTTTATTACATATAATTTTCATTGCATTTTGATCTGAGAATAACGCAGTGAGTATCTCTGCATTTCTGCACTGGATTGTGAGATTTTTATGTCCTAGTAAATGTTCAATTTTTGTAAATGTTCCATGTACTGCTGAGAAAAAGGTGTATTCCTTTATATTCCCATTTCATTTTCTCCAAAGATCTATCATATCTACCTTACCTAGAATTTTATTTACCTCCTTAACTTCTTTCTTGTTTATTTTGAGGTTAGATTTATCAAGTTCAGAAAGAGGGAGGTTGAGGTCCCCCACTAGTATAGTTTTGCTGTCAATTTCTTCCTTCAACTCCCCCAACCTCTCCACTAAGAATCTGGATGCTATACCACTTGGAGCATACATGTTTAGTAATGATATTGTTTCATTGTCTATGGTGCCTTTTAGCAGGTTATAGTTTCCATCCTTATCCCTTTTGATTAGATCTATTTCTGCTTTTGCTTGGTCTGAGATTAGGATTGCTACTCCTGCCTCTCTTACATCACCTGAAGCACAATATATTCTGCTCTATCCTTTGACCTTTATCCTATGTGTATCCCCCCTTTTCAAATGTGTTTCTTGAAAGCAGCATTTTGTTGGATTATGGCTTTTAACCCATTCTGCTATCCGTCTCCGTTTTATGGGATAATTCATTCCATTCACATTCACAGTTATGATTCCAATCTGTGTATTTCCCTCCATCTTCTTTCCCACCATTTGTGCTTTTAGCTCTGCTGTCTCCCTTCCCCTCCTCACTAATATTCACTTTTCACCACCTCCTCTTGCCGCCTTCCCCTCCTTCTTTTAGCCCCCCTCCCTTTAACTCCCCTTTACTCTTATTGCTTCTTCCCTCCCTTTTAGTCTCCCTCCCCTTTCTTTCCCTTTCCTCTTCCTCTGCTTATAGAGCTAGTTAGGATTTTCTACTTAAGTTTATTGTTCCATCCTTTAAACAAATCCGGTGAGAGTACCTCTCACACAATGCTCATCTCCCTCCCCTCTTTCCCTCTACTATGATTTTGTACGTCTTCTTGTGGTGTAATTTGCCATTCTCTGCTTCCTCCTTTTCACACCTCCTATTACAATCCCTTCTCATACATAAATCATATTTTTTATCATGATATCACTTACTTTATACCATTCCACCTATGCATATCCCTTTTATATTTCTTAATAGCCGCACAGTTCTCAAGATTAACGGGTATCATCTTCCCTTATAGGGAGGTAAACAATTTGCCCTAATTGAGTAGCAAGTTGTTCCCTCTCCCCCACTGTTTACCTTTTTATGATTCTCTTGAGACCTGCATTTGAGGATCGAATTGTCTATTAAGTTCTGGCGTTTTGGTCAGGAAACTCTGGAAATCCCTTACTTCATTGAATGATTGTTTCCTTGCCTGAAATGTTATGCTGAAATTTGCTGGGTAGTTGATCCTTGGTTGTAGTCCCAACTCCTTTGCCTTATGGAATATTGGGTTCCAGTTCTTTCGATCTTTTAGTGTAGAAGCTGCAAGGCCCTGTGTAATCCTGATTGTATTTCCTTGATATTTAAATTGTTTCTTTCTTGCTAATTGTAATATTTTCTCCTTCACTTGATAGCTCTGGAATTTGTCAACTATATTTCTTGGGGTTTTCAGTTTGGGCTCCCTTTCAGGAGGGGAACCGTGGATTATTTCGATGACTATTTTGCCCTCTGAATCTAGTACTTCTGAGCAGTTTTCCTTGATGATTTCCTGGAAGATATTGTCCAGGCTCTTTTCTCCATCCTGGGTTTCTGGCAGACCAATAATTCTTAAGTTTTCTCTTCTGGTTCTATTTTCCAGATCAGTTGTTTTTCCAATTAGATATTTTACATTTTCTTCTATCTTTTCATTCTTTAGATTTTGTTTGACTGATTCTTGCTGTCTCATTGAGTCGTTAGTTTCTACTTGCCCAATTCTAATCTTCATCAAATTGTTTTCTTCCGATAACTTTTATATCTCCTTTTCCATCTGCCCAATTTTTCCTTTTAGGAAGCTATTTTCTCCAGTTAATTTTTGTACTTTCTTTTCCATTTTCCCTTTTAGGAAGTTATTTTCTCCAGTTAATTTTTGAACTTCTTTTTCCATTTGTTCAATTTTCCTTTTCAAGGAGATGTTCTCATCAATGAATTCTTTCTTAATAATTTTTAAAAATCATTGGCCAGTTTATCTTCTATTTCCTTCTTCAACTGTTCCAGGAGAGCTGCTTCTACTTGCGAGTAGTTCATAGTCCCTTCTGAAGTTTCAGATGGAAGTACAGTCTCAGCTGTGACCTCTTTGGGGTTTGTGTTTTGGTCCTTACCCCCATAGAAGATTCTATGGTTCTTTCAGCCCTCTGCTTTTTCCTGTTCATGATTTTGATTGAGTGTTGTGGCTTCTGGTTCTTTCAGTGAGAAGCTAGAGAACTTTTTCCTGAGCTGATGATCACTTCTTTTCTATATAAGACAAGGTCAAGAAACTTGACATTCAGGATAAAGTGTCCCTCTTTTCTCAAGGAGACTGTGTTTAACAACTCATCACTAACTATAAACTTAGTACTGGGCAGGAAATCATTCATTTCTCTTAAGGAGTCTAGGCCCTCTGCATTGTATAAGAAATCTTCCCTCAATAAAGGCCTGGAGCAGAATCTAATAATATATTTCAGGTGAAGTAAAAAAGGCAGGTGTAGCAACCATAATCTTTTTTTTTTTTTGAGTGTTTTTTTCTCTTTAATAGGAAAGAACATTTTAGAAGGGCTGTATACGATTAGAAAAATCTTCTTGCTTTGTGGACACATCATGCATGATTTTCAACAGGGGAATTATCTTTTTTTTTTAACCATAATCTTAAAGAAAAAAGCAAAAATAGACCAAGTTAAAAGAGATAATCAGAGAAAATACATTATACTAAAAGGTACCTTAAGCAATGAAGTAACATTAAAATTTTTTACAGTAAGCTTCTTTGATAAAGATCTCATTTCTGAAATATATATTTAGTACAGAAGTGAGTCAAATTTATATGCATATATATGTGTGTGTGTATTAAAAGAGTCATTCCCCAACTGATAAATGGTAAAAAAGATGCAAACAGTTCATTTTAAGAAGAATAAATCCAAACTATAATGTTTTGAAATGAGTCTCTAGAGGGCCACTGGGTTACAGTGTGGGAAGAGCACCAGTCCTGGAGTCAGGAGAACCTCAATTCAAATCCAGCCTCGGGCACTTTAATAGTTTTGTGCCCCTGGGCAAGTCACTTAACCCTGATTGCCAAAAAAACAAAAAACGAAAACAAAAAAGCTGTAAATTATTATTCATTAGAGAAGTGTAACACCTGTGTACTACCTGATAACTATCAGAATTAAGAAATGCTGGAATTTATGAGGGGGAAATAGAAAATAAATGTAAACAAAAATATCTTTCTTCCTCTCACCAGAAAACTGTGTCCAGAAACTGACACACCACTCCCCCAGAATTCAACCTATTTACTATTACCTGTCACGTATTTGATTCTATTAATTCCTCAGGTATTACAGCAATATTCCTTGAGGAATATCTTATCAGGTATGATCTTGCCTATTTGTAGTTATCATCTCTGAGGTGATGAACTCTCTGCAGAATAGGGGTTTGAGGTGTAAATTTTCAGGTCTCTAAGAATATGTGACCACTCTCTATATAAAAATCTCTCAATTTTCTTCTCAGGTTCAACTCAAATTTTAAACTAACAGATCTGTCTGCTACCTTATGCAAAGGACAGATTATAAATTTTTAACTATTCATATATCATATACCTCTTAGACAGTCTGGTAAAGCCTATGGACCTTTTCTCAGAATGATACTTTTTAAATATACACAGGATTTTACAGGGCCAAAAATACATGGAAATATAGTAATCAAAAGATTAAAAAAAACAAATTAAAATCCTGTTGTAATTCTGTATGAGATTTACAATACACTTTATCCAATTATTAATCACCAAATTCCACCATGTAATCATTCATCCACAATGATTTGCTAATGCAAATGTCCACACTTTTTACAGAAAGCTGTCTTCTTTTTTTTTTAATTTCTTTATTTGTTTAACTTTTTACATTCATTTTCACAAATTTTTGGGTTCCAAATTTTCTCCCCTTTTATCCCCTCCCCCCCTAATGCCCCAAGCAATTTAATTTTCCCTATCTCCATTCTGCCCTCTCTTCTGTCATCCCTCCCTTCTCTTGTTTCCATCTTCTCTTTTCTCCTGTAGGGCCAGATGACTTTCTATTCCTCATTAACTGTATGTCTTCTTTTCTAGTAGCAACACAAAACTAAACAGTTGTTCCTAAAACTTTGAGTTCCAAATTCTCCCCATCCCTCCCTCCCCACCCATTCCCTTTGAGAAGGCAGGCAATCCAATATAGGCCATATCTGTGTAGTTTTGCAAATGACTTCCCTGATAGTCGTGTTGTGTAAGACTAACTGAACTACCCTCCATTCTATCCTGCCTCTCATTGTTTCTCTTCTGTTTTTTGATCCTGTCCCTCCCCAAGTGTTGACTTTAAATTGCTCCCTCCTCCCTTTGCCCTCCCTTCCATCATCCCCCCCCTTGCTTATCTCCTTCTCCCCCACTTTCCTATAGTGTAACATAGGTTTTCATACCAAAATGAGTATGCATTTTATTCCTGCCTTTAGTCAAATGTGATGAGGGTAAACTTCTTGGGTTTTTTTTCTCAGCTCTCCTCTTTTTCCCTCCACTAAAAAGTCTCCTACTTGCCTCTTAAATGACATATAATTATCCCATTCCATTTCACCCTCTTTCCTCCCACTACATTTCTCTCTCAGCATTTAGCTTGCTTTCTTTTAAGATATGGTCCCATCCTATTCAATTCAATCTGTGCTCTCTGTCTCTGCATGTGTGTACATGCATGTATGAGTGTGTGCGTGCATACATGTACATGTGTGTGTGTGATCCAACCAACTACCCAGATACTGAAAAGTTTTAAGAGTTACAAATGTTTTCTTTCCATGTGGGAATGTAGACAGTTCACTTCTGGTAAGTCCCTTAAGACTTCTCTTTGCTGTTTACTTTTTCATGCTTCTTCTCATTCCTGTGTTTGAAAGTCAAATTTTCTTTTCAGCTCTGGCCTTTTCATCAAGAATGCTTGAAAGTCCTCTGTTTCATTGAAAGTTTAGCTCAGTTTAGCTAAGGTTGAGCTGGGTAGGTGATTCTTGGTTTGAGTCCTAGTTCCTTTGACTTCTGGAATATCCTATTCCAGGCCCTTCGATCCCTTAATGTAGAAGCTGCTAGATCTTGAGTTATCCTGATTGTATTTCCACAGTGCTGGAATTGTTTCTTCCTAGCTGCTTGCAAGATTTTCTCTTTGAGCTGGGAGTTCTGGAATTTGGCCACAATGTTCCTAGGAGTTTCTCTTTTTGGATCTCTTTCAGGTGGTGATCGATGGATTCTTTCAATCCTTATTTTGCCCTCTGGTTCCAGAATGTCAGGGTAGTTTTCCTTGATAATTTCTTGGATCATTTCTTGGATCATTTCTTTTGATCATGACTTTCAGGTAGTCCCATAATTTTTAAATTGTCTCTCCTGGATCTATTTTCCAGGTCAGTTGTTTTTCCCATGAGATATTTCACATTCTCTTCCATTTTTTCATTGTTTTGGTTTTGTTTGGTGATTTCTTGGTTTCTGGTAAAGTCATTAGACTCCATCTGTTCCATTCTAATTTTGAGAGAACTATTAAATTCAGTGAGGTTTTGAACCTCTTTTTCCATTTGGCTCATTCTGCTTTTGAAAGCATTCTTCTCCTCATTGGCTTTTTTGAACCTCTTTTGCCAATTGAGTGAGCCTATTCTTCAAGGTGTTATTTTCCTCAGCATTTTTTTGGGTCTCCTTTACCAAGGTATTGACCCGTTGTTCATACTTTTCTTGCATCTCTCTCATTTCTCTTCCCAGTTTTTCCTCCACCTGTTTAACTTGCTTTTCAAAATCCTTTTTGAGTTCTTCCAAGGCCTGAGCCCATCCGACATCCCCCTGGGATATCTGGGGTACTGCGGCCTCACCCTCCACGTCTTTCCCTGATGGCAAGAATATTTCCTCGTCAGATCCAGAAGTCGGGATCATTTGCATCTGTTCGAAAAAACTTGCTATAGTCTTATTTTTCTTCCCTTTTCTAGGCATTTTCCCAGCCAGCTACTTGACTTCTGAGATTCCTGTCCACCCCCTCCTAGATCCTCCCAGCCAGTGCTTGTTGTCTGAGGTTCAAATGTGCTTTCCGCAGCAAGCTTTAGTTCACGTGCTGGGGTGGGGGCCGGGCTGCCTCCCAGGCTCAACTCCCTTAGGGGCTTTATGCAGAGACCTTCAGGAATGGAGTGGGTGCGGGTGTGGGGGGGCCCTGCCTCCCAGGCTCAGTTCCCTCTGGGGCTTTATGCAGAGGCCTTCAATAACAGAGCGGAGTGGGGCAGGGCCAGTCTCCCAGGCTCAGCTCCCTCAGGTTGTTTATGTAGAGCCTTTCAGTAATGAAGATCCTGCCTGCTCCTGGGGGAGTCCGGGCTGCCACCGCTGCCGCCCACGCCTCTGCCTCCGCTGCTTCCTGCCCCCATCTCTGCCCCTGCCACTTCCTCCCGAGGGGGCCCGAGTCACAGAGACACTCCGCTCCCCCCTCTCGTCCCCGCCCAGCCCTTCTCTCTCACTGACCTGTAGCTTCTGTGGGCGGAGGGACTTTCCTGGCTGCTGGAGCTTCCGTCCCTGAAGCCTGCTCGGATCAGCTTCTCTGGGACCGTGGCCAGGGCAGCGCTGCTGTGGGGTCCACTTTCCGGGGCACGACGGACTCTGTGGACGGCTCTCCAGGGCTCCATGGAACAGAAATCTCTTCCCCTAGAAAGCTGTGTCTTCTAATTACCTTGAACTATCCTAACTCTAAGAATTAAAATTCCATTCTATATTAAATATAAAAATGTAGGGAGTAAAACTTCCATAGAATTTCAGGCAATAAAATTCTTCCTCTGTGGGATTCTTCATTATGCAGTATGTAATTGATGTGCAGAAGAGATTAAATGAACATTACTTTATTTAACACAATCAAAAATTAATTTTGGAAAGACTGGGAAAAACAGTTCAATGAATCTTAAGGCCATAAAAGGCTTTCAAAATAATTTCATTGGAATTTTAATATTTGTAGCTTCTAATAAGACAAAAAAGGTCAATATTTCTTATAAAGAATATGGCAGAAGTTTTGGAACATTTATAAATTATGAATCAACCCCTATCGAGCTGGGATCTCTTTGAATTTGCTTCATAGACAAAACCTTTTTAGCTTCATTAATATGAATTTTATTAATGCTCTCCCACATCATAAACACTTTCCTTTGGTGCTTAGGGATACATAGGAACTTGAACCAATGTAACCTTAGTACCTTATGGTTCATCAGTTTTTTATGTAAGGAAAATTGACAGTAGGTCTTAATGAATTTGAGATAGAGAGTAAACCCCACTAAAGATTAAGTAAAGGGAGCACAGACTCCTCCCTTAGTAATTTTCCTTTGAGTTAAGGTCTATAAGAGGTAAATAGGTCTGATGAAACCATTTATCCTCCCCCCCCCCACATCTTTTTATTACTAGTCTCCTTTGCTTGGTCATATGATGTACAAGAAATGGAATGAGAGAGAAAATAGCATTCTACCCTTGGTCCATTCCTAAGCGTTCAGCTAGGACCAGGTCTTGGTAGCTGTCTACAACCATCTGCCAGGCATCAATTAGTAGTTATAAAATCCAAAGTCTTTTGAACGCTAAAAGTCTCCACATTAAGGTAGTTAAATAAACAAAATATTAAATTACAAGAGAAGGGTCATATGTTGTAGATGTGTGAAGAAAAAGAGGAAGAAAAAGGAAAAATCTATGGTAAAAGAGTACCTACATGAAATTAAGTAAGGGCTCGATATGATTTTATAACAGGAATCTAGCTAGCTTTTTGCACATAAGCTTTCATGATTATTTCTCATTTTGCAAAGAATTGTAATAGAATGTTAGTCTATGCTTCTACATGGATTGTAAACTCTAATAAAAAGGCACCATCATTTTAGGGAAATAGACCCAGGCTTAGAGCCAAAGTAATCTGATTTAGATTACTGCCTCTGATAACTACTAATTGTACAAACATGGACAAGTCACTTAGCCCCTTGCTATTCCCAGGCAAACCGTTTTAAAACACTATAGGGATGTTATATACTGAGAGCTCACTATATGAATGAAATTTTCCTAGACATATTTTCTCATCCAAATGTTCTAACTCTAAATTATGATCCCTTAGCCCTGGACTAATACCTATTATAGAATCCGGGCTAGATGATGCTAACAACTCAAATTAGGTACCTAGAATGTCAAGGAAATACAGTTTATGATAATAATGTAAAATTGCTGCCCCTTTCAAATAATTGCTCTGTCAACCTCTGCCTCTAATGCTTATTAGCCATGTTACCTCGGGCAAGTTACTTAAGCTCTCAGGGTCTCAGTTTCTTCATCTGATGGGGTGGCATAAGATGAACTCTGAGACCTCCTTTTTCTCTACATTTATGTCTATGATCTTGTTATTCTTGGCTACAGAATCGTATTATTACTTCTTTTCCCTTATTTTGCTTATCATTTAACTTTCCAATATCAGCACAGTAATGCATGCATCTATAACAATATATGTATGTGTGTATACACACATTTGCTTGCATATATGTATGCATATACCTATATATATATATATATATATATATATATATATGTATGTATGTATGTATATATATATATACATTATACAGGTACATGCATGTTTATTTATATGTATGGATATGTGTCTGCATGTTTATGGAAAGGGGAGAGAGAGCAGAGAGGGGAAGAGAGAGGAGAGAGAGAGAGAGAGAGGAGAAGAGGAGAGAGAGAGAGAGGAGAGAGAGAGAGAAGGAGGGGGGGACGGAAGGGAGTCTTGCATAGAAATCTCAATATGAGATGTTTTTTTTACCTCCATATGATCCTAGAACAGGGGATAAGAGAAAGAAGAGGTCATAAAAGGAAGGACAGAATAAGTTGGGCAATGGTCAGAAGCACAGCATAACTTAGGAAAGATAAACAGTTGAAAATACAATGCAGGGAGACACAATTAGTAATGATAAATGTGAATGTGATTGGGATGAACTCAATCTTAAAATGGAAGAGGATAGTTGAATGAATGAGAAACAAAAGCACAACAGTATATTGTTTACAAGAAACACATTTGAATCAGAATGTTATATACACACTTAAAATAATGGTCAGAGACATAATCTATACATGTACTACTATGCTAATATTGGGAAGCTAAAGAAGCAATATAAGGGAAAAGAAGTAATTAAATAGAAACAAGATTCTGTAGCCAAGAATAACAAGATCATAGACATAAATGTAGAGAAAAAAAGCGGTCTCAGAGTTCATCTTATGCCACCCCATCAGATGAAAAAACTGAGACCCTAAGAGCTTAAGTAACTTGCCCGAGGTAACATGGCTAATAAGCATTAGAGGCAGAGATTGAGAGAACAGTTATTTGAAGGGGGCAGCAATTTTACATTATTATCATTAACTATATTTACTTGACATTCTAGGTACTTAAGCTGAGTTGTCAATATCATCTAACCAGGATTCTATAATAGGTATTAGTCCAGGGCTAAGTAGCAATCATTTTGGGGCTGCTTGGTAGTGCAACGAATAGAATGCCTGGCTTAAATAAGGAAGAAATTAATCAAATCCAACCTCAGATACTTACTATCTATGTAATTCTGGGCAAGACACTTAACCCTCTTTATTTCAATATCATCATCTATAAAATGAGCTGGAGAAGGAAATGGCAAACAACTCTATGTTCCTTGACAAGAAAAGCCAAAAGTGAGGTCATGAAGAGTTGAACACCACTGTAGTGACCAAACAAGAAAAACAATAAACTCAGACAAAGCAAAAGCAAAAACAGATCTAGTTAAAAGAGATAATTACAGAAACTAAATTTGTTGAAGTTGCCATAGACAATGAAGTGATGTGAATATTAACATACAGGCATTAATCAATGTAAGATCCAAATTCATAAAGAAAAACTGAAGTGAGTTAGTGGAGAAAATCAGACAGTAAAACTATACTAGTAGGGGACTTCAACTTTCCCTTCTCAGAACTAGATAAATGTAATCATAAAAAAATAAGATGTAAAAGCCATAATTACAAGTTTAGAAAAGCTAGGTATGATGTATCTGTGGAGAAAAGTAAGAATAGAAAGGATTATATCTTTTTCACAGGTATGCATGACACCTTCTCAAAAATGGACCATAGAGTAGGGAATAAAACCTTCAAAGTCAAATGAAGAGCAGTCTATTAAGTGCATCATTTTCAGATCACAATAATAATTTAAAATATATTCAATAAAGGGCCTTGAAAGGTTAGATTTAAATTAATTTGATACAAATGATGTAACTTTACAGAAGGGGTCCATCAAAGAAAAAAATCATAGAAACAATGAACATTTCCATTAAAGAGAATGACAGCAAATCTATACTAAAATTAATTAGATGCAGCTAATCAGTACTTAGGGAAATTTTACATCTTTAAACGAGAGAGAGAGAGAGAGAGAGAGAGAGAGAGAGAGAGAGAGAGAGAGAGAGGATGAGGGGATATTTAATAAAAGAAAATTAAGGATTGAGAGGAATGTACAAAGAGAAAGAGAAAGGGAGAAGTAGAAGGTACCGAATCACCTCACCTAAAAGAGGCACAAAAAAGCTTTTACAATGGAGAGGGAGAAGGGGAAGGTGAAAGGGAATAAGTGAGGCTTCCTTTAATTAGAATCAGCTCCAGAAGAGGAGGGAATAACATACAAACTCATTTGGGTATGGAATTATATCTTGTTCACTTGTAAGTGCTCTGTTTTGGGGATTGTTTTCTTTAGGAAGCTTATTTATGGCTTGTTCAATTCCTTTTACGAAGATAGAGTTAGTTAAAACCTACCAGAAAGCAGGGGGAAAATGGGAAAAGAGAGAGGTTATAATAGAAAACACAGCAAATTGGGGGAAGGGTAATGAGAAGCAAACACTCTGGTAGATGGCCAGGTCAAGGAATTAAATAAAGGGAGGGCGGGGCAGGACAGAGGATGATACAGTTAGTCTTCCACAACATCACTGCTGTTGAGGTGTTTTGCATGAACACACATGTGTAACCTTTATCTAACTGCTTGCCTTCTTATTGAGGGTGGGGGAGAATGGGGTAAGGGAGAGAACGTGGAACTCAAAGCTTTAAAAATGAATGTTAGGGGCCAATTTCTCATGCAACTAAAAAAGAAGATATATAAGCAATGGGCTTTGAAAATCTATCTTACCCTACAGGAAAATGGAAGGAAAGGGGATGAGGGGTGTTGGTAGAAGGGATGGCCAATTGGAGTAAAGGACCATTAGAATATTTTCTGTCCTGGGGTAGGGGTAGAAGTGAGATGGGGAGAAAATTTAAATTCAAAATTTTGTGGAAGTGAATGTTAGAACCTGAAAATAAATTTATAGTAAAAAACAAATAAAACTAGGTGCTAATTTTATTTTCAAAAGGAACAATACTATAGATAAAACCATTGTTTAATTTTTAAATCAAATTACCAGTATAAAAATTAAAGAATGAATCAAGCACCAATAAACATGAAATTAAAGGAATTCATAGGAGGGACTTTGTCCTTTCATATGCCAATAATAGCTGAGAATATGAGTAAGATGAATATTTTTACATTCACTGAATTAATTAAAATGTTTTTAAGAATTTTATTGGGGGGGCGGAGTCAAGATGGTGGAGTAGAAGGACGCACATTTACGAGCTCCGAGCCCAAAACCCATGGAATTGAGGTAAAAGGAGATCCCCATAAATTCTGAATCTCTGCAGGGGGTGCATAAACATAGGGGAAGAGATTTCCGTTCCACTGAGCCCTGGAGAGTCGGCCCCGGGGTCCATCGCACTCCGGAAAGCGGACCCCACCCCCACCCCTGGCCGCGGCCCCAGAGAAGCTGACCCGAGCAGGCCTCAGAGAGGGAAGCTCCGGGGGAAGCTCCGGCAGCCGGGAAAGTCCCTCCGCCCACAGAAGCTACAGGTCAGTAAGAAAGAAGGCTGCGCTAGGGGAGGGGAGCGGAGCGTCTCCGTGACTCGGGCACCCTCGGGAGGAAGCGGCGGCAGAGACGGGGGCAGGAAGCGGCGGAGGCAGAGGCGTGGGCGGGTGGCTGAGGCGGCAGCGGCCCAGGACTCAGGAATCCCCCAGCAGCAGGTAGGATCTTCAATACTGAAGGTCTTTCCAACCTGAGGGAGCTGAGCCGGGGAGACGGCCCTGCCCCCACCCTGCTCTACTGCTGAACGCCTCTGAATAAAACCCCCAAGGGAGCTGAACATAGGAGGCGGGGCCCCCCACCCCGCCCCCACCCGCTCCGTTCCTGAAAGTCTCTGCAGAAAGCCCCTGAGGGACCGAACTTAGGAGGCGGCCCTGCCCCCACCCCTGCGCCAGAACTAAAGCTTGCCACGGGAAAGCGCATTTGAATCTCAGAGGCCAAGCACTAGCTGGGCGGATGCAGGCGGGGGTGGAAAGGAATCTCAGAAGTCAAGTAACTGGCTGGGAAAATGCCTAGAAAGGGGAAGAAAAATAAGACTTTAGAGAGTTTTTTCCAACAAATGCAAATGATCCCCACCTTCGGATCTGATGGGGAGGATGAGAACGTATTTTTCCCATCAGGGAAAGATGTGGAGGGCAGGGTCTCAGACCCCAGACACCCCAGGGGGGTGGCAGGTGGGCTCAGGCCTTGGAAGAGTTTAAAAAGGATTTTGAAAAGCAAGTTAGACAGGTGGAGGAAAGACTGGGAAGAGAAATGACAAAGATGCAAGAAAAATATGAAAAAAAGGTCAATATCTTGGTAAAGGAGACCCAAAAAAATGCTGAGGAAATTAACACCTTGAAAAATAGGCTCACTCAATTGGCAAAAGAGGTTCAAAAAGCCAATGAGGAGAAGAATGCTTTCAAAAGAAGAATGAGCCAAATGGAAAAAGAGGCTCAAAAGCTCACTGAATTTAATAGTTCTCTCAAAACTAGAATGGAACAGATGGAGTCTAATGACTTTATGAGAAACCAAGAAATCACCAAACAAAACCAAAAGAATGAAAAAATGGAAGAGAATGTGAAATATCTCATGGGAAAAACAACTGACCTGGAAAATAGATCAAGGAGAGACAACTTAAAAATTATGGGACTACCTGAAAGCCATGATCAAAAAAAGAGCCTAGACATCGTCTTGCATGAAATTATCAAGGAAAACTGCCCTGACATTCTAGGACCAGAGGGCAAAATAAGTATTGAAAGCATCCATCGATCACCACCTGAAAGAGATCCAAAAAGAGAAACTCCTAGGAACATTGTGGCCAAATTCCAGAACTCCCAGCTCAAGGAAAAAATCTTGCAAGCAGCTAGAAAGAAACAATTCCAGTACTGTGGAAATACAATCAGGATAACTCAAGATCTAGCATCTTCTACATTAAGGGATCGAAGGGCCTGGAATAGGATATTCCAGAAGGCAAAGGAACTAGGACTCAAACCAAGAATCACCTACCCAGCTAAACTGAGTATAATACTTCAAGGGAAAATATGGTCTTTCAATGAAACAGAGGACTTTCAATCATTCTTAATGAAAAGACCAGAGCTGAAAAGAAAATTTGACTTTCAAACACAAGAATGAGAAGAAGCATGAAAAAGGAAACAGCAAAGAGAAGTATTAAGGGACATACCAGAAATGAACTGTTTACATTCATACAGGGAAAGACAATATTTCTAACTCTTAAAACTTTTCAGTATCTGGGTAGTTGGTGGGACCACACATACACATGTACACGCATGCACACACATACACACATGCATTCACATACAGAGACAGAGAGCACAGATTGAACTGAATAGGATGGGACCATACCTTAAAAGAAATTAAGGTAAATGGTGAGAGAGAAATGTAGTGGGAGGAAAGAGGGGGAAATGGAAGGGGGTAACTATATGTCATTTAAGAGGCAAGTAGGAGATTTTTTTAGTGGAGGGAAAAAGAGGAGAGCTGAGGAAAAAAAAAAGAAAACAAAAAAAACAAACAAGAAGTTTACCCTCATCACATTTGACTAAACGAAGGAGTGAAATGCACACTCATTTTGGTATGAAAACCTATCTTACAGTACAAGAAAGCGGGGGAGAAGGAGATATTGGGGGAGGGGATGATAGAAGGGAGGGCAAAGGGAGGAGGGAGTAATTGAAAGTCAACACTTGGGGAGGGACAGGATCAAAAGACAGAAGAGAAACAATGAGGGGCAGGTTAGGAGGGATGGCAATTCAGTTAGTCTTACACAACACGACTATCAGGAAGGTCATTTGCAAAGCTACACAGATATGGCCTATAATGAATTGCCTGCCTTCCCAAAGGGAATGGGTGGGGAGGGAGGGATGGGGAGAATTTGGAACTCAAAGTTTTAGGAACAATTGTTTAGTATTGTTGTTGCAACTAGGAAAGAAGACATACAGTTAATGAGGAATAGAAAGTCATCTGGACCTACAGGAGAAAAGAGAAGATGGAGACAAGGGAAGGGAGGACAGATTGGAGATAGGGAAAATTAGATTGCTTGGGGTATTGGGGTGAGGGGAGGGGAGAAAAGGGGAGAAAATTTGGAACCCAAAAATTTGTGAAAATGAATGTAAAAAGCTAAATAAACAAATAATTTTTTTAAAAAAAGAATTTTATTGGAAGGGGGCAAGAACAAATTTAATGCTGGTTACACATTGCAGCAGAAAGCTAAATATCTCTGGTGAAAAAAAAAATGATCTTTGTAGTGTCAATGCAATATTCACAGCACCTAGCATGGTCATAAGTATCCTGACCCAATTCTGAATCGTGAATTACAACAGACTTACCACATAGAAGACAGAATGAAAAGTTTATTCAGACACAAGAAAGCCAAATCCCAACATCGTAAAGCCAAATCTATCTTAGCAACAAAAATCGATGTTCAATAAAACAACAGCCCCAAGCCTTCTCTTGCTTGTCTTCTCACAAACCAGACTCTTTAAAGAAATAGAAATCTTCTCTTAAGTAAAATTCCCTTCTCCCACTCATAGGCAGCTGCAGGCTTGCTTGAGTCTTTAAGTTCTGGCTGCTCTCTTGACCAAATTTCCACCCATTCAGCAAATTTCTCCCACCACATACTTCATGTAACTCAGACTTGCATGTGACCCAAGTGGGTCACAGGGACTATTAATGAATGGGAAAGATCTAACCACTAAATTACCATTACAATATTGAAGATGGAGAATGGTGTTCTTAATATTTTTTGATGTCTACCTGGAGAATTGATCTCTTCCTAAAAGATTTTATCTTTTATGAAACCATAGCCATCTTAGTAATGTCAAAACCTATTACATTCAAGTGAATTAAATACAAAATTCTGTAGAATGCACACACTTGCATAAAAAGTTTGAAAATGGAAAATCATAAGCTTTCAGAGGTGGATATGTTTCTTTGTATGGAAAAAGGTTTTTGGTCTATTTTATAATTTTATGCTTGGTGTAAAGCATCAGGACCATTTTGATCACGTGTTTTCCTGAAAGTAGCAGAATTATTCCATCAGATGATTTTGACATCTACCCAAATGAAGTATAATACTCTTGCCATAATTATTCCTGCTTTTATCACATTATTAATTCAATCTATGGACAAGTGTTGCTCAGAACATAAAATGTTATAGAAATTTCAAGAACCCTGGTTTATTACATAAACAAGCACTGGACAAAACTTTTAGTCTTATAAAATATTATTTTTTAATGTTGTTTATGCCTTAAGCTGTTAAACAATGAATTATTAAAGTGATAGGAGAAAATTTGTTGGCTGAAGAAAAAACAGAAAGACTTAAATGAGCTGAGATAAAAGGAAGAGTGAACCAGAAGAATATTGTATACAGCAACAGCAATATTACACAATGATCAACTGTGAATGACAACTATTCTCAGCAATACAATGATACTAGAAAATTTTGAAAGACTTGTGATGAAAAATATTATCCATCTCCAAGGAAGGAACTGAGGGAGTGTGAATGCAGATCAAAGCATACTTTCCTCCACGTTTTCCCTCTTCTTTCTTTGTTTTATGGTCTGTGTTTTCTTTCACAATATGACTAATATGCAAATATGTTTCGCATGACTGTACATGCATAATCTATTTAACATTACTTGCATTCTCAATGAGGGAACTCATTTTTTTAAATAAATGGTAAAAATTATTCCTATGTGCAATTGTGGAAAAATAAGATTTTTAAAATGTTGTTAATAGAATGGAAGTGTTCTCCATCCATCCTGCAGCATTCAGAAATGTGACCTAAATCAAATATAAATATAACTGAGAAATGCTTAACTAAATGAAAATGCAATAAAATGTTCAAATTAAGTGGAAAATTAATTACAAAAATATAAATTATTTATTTATGAAATCAAAATGAAGTATTAAATAAAATGATTGAATATGTTAGTATATTTTACATAATTTGCTATTCATTTACTATCTTCTTTGCTGTATGTAAAATGATTAAAACTGTCCAAGTACCTTCTCCTTTATACTTAGCAGCACAATCACCAAAGTAGACTAAATGTAATATTTTAATTTGCTTGCTTCAGAAGATGTGGTCTAGAGCAGAGAAGATGAGCTCATTGGAATTTCAAATGAATATAATCATAGCAAAGGGAATCATTGTGTTTCTGTTACTGCCTCTAGGATGAAATATAGATTCTCTGGCATTTAAAGACCTTTCCACCTTGACTCCAGCTAACCTTTCTAGGCTTATTTTAGGTTGTCTATTTGAGGTTACTGCACAACTAAATTGTCTTCTGACTGCTCCTCATACGCAAAGCTCTATCTGTAAGCTTTGTGCTTTTGCACTGTCTATCCCACATAATAAAAATAGCTAACATACATGTTGTACCTTCTATCTGCCTGGCACTATGCTTAAGTGCCTTAGAAAAGCTGTCTCCTTTACTCTTCCTCAAAATCCTGTGAGATAGGAGTTATGATTATTCCAATTTGAAAGGTAAGGAAAAGTAAGGAAAAAGTGAAAAGAGTTGAAGTGAATTGTCCATAATCACACAGCTAGTATGTGACTAAGGCTGTATATAAACAAGTCTTCCTAACTCCTGGGCATATATTGCACCACCTAGAGGCTTAGGGGAAGAATTCTTACCTTTCGTTTTTAAAACCATTATGTTTTTTCAAAGTTCACTTAGTTCAAACAACATTTCCATAAGGCGTTTACTAATAACCCCATTTGTAAACTCCTCAACCTCCGAAAAAAGTATTCCTTGAATTTATTTTCAATCTATTTTATAAATAGGTAGTACAGATAGTGAACCAAGGACAGGACTTAGCACTAGCCAGCCCAGGGTTCAAGTCGATCTCTGACACATACTAGTTGTATGACTCTGCTCAAGTCACTTACCTTTTTAGTGTCACATTCTAAAGCTAAGTTACTAAAAGTACTGATCTGCATTGGGAAGCTCCGCATGTGGGAGTTCTTCTGTCAATGAAAATATAGGGCCAGTCCCTGTCCCTAATGCTGATTACAACAATATAAGGTAAGCTCCTTGTGAATTTTTTTCTTTTTTGTCTTTGTACTCACAGGACCTACACATACAGTGCCTCACACACTGAAGTTGCTTAATATATGCCACTGATAACTCTTGATACATTATCTTCCAGGTATAGTTGTCCAGTGTGACATACTAGTTTAAGTGTCTGCTTCAGTCGTTCCATTGATTAATTTTTTTCACAATTCTATGGACGCAGGTTGAGGGTTCTACATATACATATGCAAATATATATATATATATATATATATATATATATATATATATATATATATATATATATATGTACGTACGTATGTATGTATGTATCTTTTAGGTGTTAACAAGGATTAAATGATGGCAGATCTTTGAAAATCTATTACCAATACTGAGGGGGAAATAACATGGTATTAATGGTGAGGGATAATCCTTAAATGGAAGTCAGTTGCAAACACGATTTTTGAAAATTGTCTATGAAGGCTTTAGTATATTATTTTCTGCCCTCATAAAAATATGTTTGATACTACTATGGTATAGAGAAGAAGATCATGGAGATACCTTATTTCTCATCGTCAGCATTATTATAGTATTCCGAAGATAATTAAACTATACATGAGGTAGTCATTTGTTAGGCTGAAGTATCATAAACATCATAATATAATGAGATTACCAGTTCTACAAACTGCCTTCCCTTATAGCAGTAAAAAGCAATAAAATTAACCAAGTACTTGGATAACGAACAGTATTAAACAAAAGGAAGAAGAAAAAAAGAGTTGCTGTTCTTTAACGCAGAAATAGCAATTACCTCTTTCTCTCTTTGGAGTGACAAGCAGTGGGAAGGATAGTAGCAAAAAAAAAAAAAAATGTAGACTAATCTAGAAGAATCCAGTCTGCATTTTTTCATGATCTCTTCATTCTCAGTGCTTTTTGAGCTCCATGTCTTCACTGTGCTTTCACAGCTACAACTTTTTTTTAAGTCTTTAATAAAGGTTATAAAGATGAATGTTTTGGGGAGTAGAGCCAAAATGGTGGAGTAAATGCAGGGACTTGCTTGAGCTATACTGCAAACCCTTCTTTAAAATGGCTTTAAAAATGACCCTAAACAAATTCTAGAGCTGTAGAATCCACAAAATGATGGAGTGAAACTATCTCCAGCCTAAGACAATCAGGAAGGTGGAGAGGAAGGGTCTATTGCATGGGGTTGGGAACAGAGTAGAGTCTCATGTAGGCCATGCTGGCATAGATGGGACTGGAGAAGACCTCAGGGGACTGAAACACTGGCAGATGTGGCAGTTTCCAGAGGTGATGGGAGCAGCAGTGACAACAGCAGTAATGGTTTCTTCCAAGAGCTCCAAGTCCACAAATGGTGTGGGGATCAAGTGGATGATCATAGGGAGATTGCAGGGATCTCTTTGTTGACAATGAGGAAGGATGCTCTTGCTTTTCCCTTGCTTCAGTACGGGTCATATTACTAGGTGGTCGTCCTGGGACAAGGAGGAGCCCTGATATGTCAGATTTGGTGGCTACAGTGGAGAGGGAACCATAGTCAGAGTTGCAACATAGAAACGAGTGCTTGTAGTCACTCACAGATCAGAGCACAAGACAGGGAATAGGTAAACACTGCTCCTTTGATCATGCCATTTCATCAATGAAAGAACTGAAAATTTACATGCCACTCTATATATCTCTGAAAAAAGCTGTACAAAACCTCTGATGTTTGGGACAGAACACCCTTCCCACTGGAATCAGAGTCCAATCTTAATAAAGAGTTGGAAATTCAAGTATTTTACTAAGAAAATGAGCAAACAGTGTAAAAAACTCAGACTATACAGTTTTACTTTGGTGACAAAGACGATCCAAACATCCTTCCTCCAAAGAGGAAGACAACACAGATAAAACTCCTACACCAAAAGTCTCCAAGAAAAATATAAATTGATCACAGCCCATGGGAAAGCATAAAAACAGTTGTTGAAAGTCAAGTAAAAGAAGTAGAGGAAAAATCATAACAATAAATGATACTGACACAAGAAAGTCATGAAAAGTGAGTCAACAGTTTGCTAAAGAAGATCCCCCCAAAATATAATGAAAAAAATAACAACTTAAAAAATAGACTAGCCCAAATGGCAAAAGAAGTCCAAAAAGCCAATGAGGAGAGCAATATCTTTCAAAAGGTAACTGAAGAAAATAATTGCTTAAAAATCAGAATGCAATAAAGGCAAGCTAATAACTCTATGAGAAATCAAGAAATTAGAACGAAAAATAAGTAAAAGAGAGCATGAAATATCTCAATGGAAAACCAACTGACTGGGAAAATGGACTCAGGAGAGATAATTTAGAAAGTATTGGACTACCTGAAAGTCATAATCAGAAAAAGAGAGTAGATATCATCTTTCAAAAAATTGTCAAGGAATATTGCCCTTTTCAATTTATATATAATATTTACATGTTATATATGTAATATTTATATATGGTATATAATTTCAATTATTTAATTATTAAATTTAATAATTTATTTGTTTAATATAACTTATGGTATATAAAATATACAAAAATATGTAATATAAATAGGTTTATAAAATGAAGTAAATTTGCCATGTTTTTTTTTTTTTTTTTTTGCCATATTAGCCAGCTTGTTAGGTGTGATGTGGTACCTCACAGTCGTTTTGATTTGCATCTCTCTAATCAATAGTGATTTAGTGAATTTTTTCATGTGATTTTAATTTCTTCCTCTGAAAATTTCCTGTTCATATGCTTTAACAATTTATCAATTGGGGAGTGAATTTAATTCTCTCTGTATTATATAAATGAGGCCTTTATCACAGACAATAGTTGCAAAAATTCTTTCCCAGTTGTCTGCTTCCTAATCTTGGTTCCATTGGCTTATTTTGTGCAAAAACTTTTCAATTTAATAAAATCAAATTTATCCATTTTGCACTTCATAATGTTCTCTCTCTCTTGTTGGGTCATAACTTTCTCCATTCTCTATAAATCTGACAAATTCACTATTCCTTTCTCTACTAATTTGCTTATAATATCAATCTTTATATCTAGATCATATATCCCTTTGGACCTTATTCTTGTGTACTGGTGTAAGGCACTGTTCTATGCCCAGTACCTGCCACATCGTTATCCAATTTTCCCAGTAATTTTTGTAAAGCATTGAGTTCTTATCCCAGAAACTGGGGTCCTTTAGTCTATCAAATAGTAGATGGCTATATTCATTAATTACTGTGTCTCAAATACCTAACCTATTCCACTGGTCTACCCCTCTGTTTCTTAGCCAGTATCAAGTAGTTCTGATGATGGCTGCTTTATAATAAAATTTGAGATCTGGTAAAGCCAGGCCACCTTTCCTAGTACTACTTTTCATTAGTTTCTTTGATATTCTGGACGTTCTGTTCTTCCAGATGAATTTTGATATTATTTTTTCTAGCTCTAGAAAATGATTATACATTAGTTTGATTCGTATGGCGCTGAATGAGTAAATTAATTTAGGTAGAATTGCCAATTTTGTTTTATTAGCTTGGCCTACCTGTCGGGGGTCGGTCCTGACTGCCTGGATCGAGAGGGGCTTCCCCAGGAGTGGCCGCCAGCCAACCAGGGGAGGACACGACCCGGGATAAGGGATCGTGCCTCCCTAGAATTGGTCTGGAGGGGCTTGCTCCAATGGGATGTAGGCCTCGCCCTCGGGGTGGATCAGGATGGATACCTAAAAATAGAAACCAATTTAAACAATAGATGGCTACCCAGAACTAATACCCTACTTAAACCAACGCCCTTAGCTGTTCGGGGGACTCCTCTGCACTTAATAAAGTATATACCTCCTGAAGAAGTGTCTGACTGAGTCCCTCCGCCAAGTCCCCCGGGGAGGGAAATCCGGAGACGTCCGAAGCAGAAGCCCACTGAGAGAGTGTCACCTGAAGGACCCGGACCCGGGTCACCTACCCATAAAGAACTGATGTTTTTCCCCTTACTTAGGTCTGACTTTATTTCTGAGAAAAATGTTTTGTTATTGTGTTCATACATCGTGGGTTTGTTTTGGCAGGTAGACTCCCAGATATGTTGTAGTGTCTATCAGAGCCTTAAATGAGATTTCTCTTTCCATCTCATGGAAAGCTTTTTTCATGGTTCAGCTTTTTTAGTGATACATAGAAATGAAGATGATTTATTTGGTTTTATTTTGTAACCTGCAGCTTTGCCAAGTTGTTTATTATTTCAAGTAGTTTTTCCCTTGATTTTCCAGAATTCTCCAGGATTTAGGTATATCATCATATCATCTGCAAAGAGTTTTTCTTTACCAATTCTGTTTGTTTCAATTTCTTTTTCTTCTCTTATTGCTACAGCTAGCATTTCTAATACCAAATTGAATAACTGTGGTGATAATGGATATCCTTGTTTCACCCCTGATCTTATTGGAAATGTAGGAAGCTTGCCTGAATTGCATATAATGCTTGCTGAAGGTTTTAGGTAAATGCTGCTTATTATTTTATGAAAACTTCCATTTATTCCTATACTTTCCATTGTTTTCAATAGGAATGGCTGTGGTATTTTGTCAAAAACTTTTTCTGTGTCTATTGAGACACTCATGTGGTTCTGTTAGTTTTGCTACTAATATGATCAATAATATTCATAGTTATTCTAATATTGGAAGAGCCCTGCATTCCTGGTGCAAATCCTACTTGATCATAACGTATTATTCTTATGATAAGTTGTACTCTTTTTGAAAGTATCTAATTTAAAATTTTTGCATCTATACACATTAGAAAAATTGGTCTATAATTTTCTTCCCGTCTCCTTTGGCTCTTTCTACTTTAGGTATCATAACCATATTTGTATCATAAAAAGAATTTTGTAGAACTCCTTCTTGGGCAATTTGCCCGAATAGTCTACATAGTATTGGAAGTAACTGCTCTTTAAATGATTGTTGGAATTCAATTGTAAATCCACCTGGTCCTGGAAAGTTTGTTACTACTGGAGGCATTGATGGCTTGTAAAACTTCCATTTCTGTGATGGAATTATTTAAGAACTCAACTTCCTCTTCTGTTAATCTAGGCAATTTATATTTGTTTATTTTATTTTTTATTAATATTATTTATTTTCAGTGTTTTGAAACCACTACTATGTAACTTAGATTTTTTTTTCCCTCCCTTCCCGCTTTCTTGTCCCTCCCTCCCCAGGACAGCATACAATTTTATATGGGCTCTACACATGATTGGTTGGTTGGTTGGTTGGTTAGTTGTTGTCCCTCGTCTTCAAAGAGGGTCAAAATGACATTACCATTGTAAAGTGAAATTTCAGTGTGTCCGACTGTGGCTGATCAGACCAAAAAGAGCTCAGAAAGTGCTACCACAGGTTGGGTATATTTTATAGCGTCTACTCTAGTTTTAAATGAGATTTCTCTTTCTGTCTCTTGCTGTTGGGCTTTGTTACTAATATATAGAAATGCAGAAGATTTGTGTGGGTTTATTTTGTAACCTGCAATTTTGCCAAAGTTATTATTTCAAGTAGCTTTGTACTTGAATCTCTGGGATTCTCTAAGTATATCATCATATCATCTGCAAAGAGTGGTAATTTAGTTTCTTCTTTCCCTATCCTAACTCCATCAATTTCTTTATCTTTCTAATAGCTACAGCTAACATTTCTACTACCATGTTGAATAATATTGGTGATAATGGATATCCCTGTTTTACTCCTGACCTTATTGGAAATGCATCTCGCTTATGTCCATTGCATATAATGCTTGCTGAAGGATTTAGGTAGATATTACTTACTACTTCATGGAAAGTTCTCTTTATTCCTATGCTCTCCAGTGTTTTTAAAAGGAATGAGTATTGTGTTTTGTCAGAAGCTTTTTCTGCATCTCTTGAGGTAATCATGTGCTTTCTGTTAGATTTGTTGTTGATACAATTCATAATGCTAATAGTTATTCTAATATTGAA
Organism: Bettongia penicillata ogilbyi; assembly: GCA_023548195.1. NCBI lineage: Eukaryota > Metazoa > Chordata > Mammalia > Diprotodontia > Potoroidae > Bettongia > Bettongia penicillata. The sequence goes on from JAJHZJ010000344.1 coordinate 2,835,112, forward strand.
CCAGCCCTGTATCCCTGGTATGAGTCCTACCTGATCATAATGTATTATTCTCATGATCAGTTGCAGTATTCTTTTTGTTAAAATATTATTTAAAATGTTTGCTTCTATATTCATTAGAAATATTGGCCTATAATTTTCTTCCTCTGATTTATATCGTGCTGGTCTATGTATCAAAACCATATTTGTATGTAAAAAGAATTTTGTACGACTCCTTCTTCCTGAATTTTTCCAAATAGTCTATGTAGTATTGGAATTAACTGTTCTTTGAATATTTGAGAGAATTCCCTTGTAAATCCATCCATCCTGGAGATTTTTTCCCAGGGAGTTCCTTGATGGCTTATTCAGTTTCGTTTTCTGAGATGGAGTTGTTTAAGTATTCAACTTCCTCTTCTGTTGATCTAGGCAATTTATATATTTTATAAAATACTCACGAATCTCATTTACATGGTACAATTTATAGGAATAAAGTTAGGCAAAACATTTTTATATATTGTTTTAATTTCCTCCTCATTGGAAGTGAGTTCTCCTCTTTCATTTTTGGTATTGGTAATTTGGTTTTCTTCTTTCTTTTTTTAAATCAAATTTACCAAGGGTTGATCAATTTCATTAGATTTTTCATAAAATCAACTAGTTTTATTTATTAGTTCAATAGTTTTCTTAATTTCAATTTTATTAATCTCTCCTTTGGTTTTCAGTATTTCTAATTTGGTATTTTCTTGGGGATTTTCAATTTGTTCTCTTTTTAGCTTTTTCAACTGCGGTCCCAAGTCGTTGTTCTTGTCTTTCTTCATTTTGTTCATGTAGGCATTCAAAGACATAAAACTTCTCCTAAGAACTGCTTTTACGGTAACCCATAAAATTTGATAGGTTGTCTCATTATTGTCATTCTCTTGAATGAAGTTGTTGATTGTTTCTATGATTTGTTGTTTAACCCACTCCGTTTTTAGGATTTGATTATTAGCTTTCCAAATACATTTTCCTTTACTTTTCCATGGCCTTTTATTACATATACTTTTTATTGCAGTATGATCTGAGAAGAGTGCATTTACCATCTCTGCCTTTCTTCACTGGATTGTGAGGTTATTATGCCCTAGAACATGGTTGGTTTTTGTATATGTACCATGTACTGTTCAAAAAAATGTATATTCATTTCTGTCCCCATTCCATTTTCTCCAGAGATCTATCATACCCACCTTAATTCAGAGTTTTATTTACCTCCTTAACTTCTTTCTTGTTTATTTTGAGGTTAGATTTATCAAGTTCAGAGAGAGGGAGGATGAGAACTTTCAAAAGTATAGTCTTGCTCTCTATTTCTTCCTGCAAATCCCACAAACCCTTCTCTAAGAACCTGGATGCTATGTTACTTGGAGCATATATGTTTAGTAAAGAAATTGCTTGGTTGTCTATGGTTCATTTTAGCAAGGTATAGTTTCCTTCCTTATCTCTTTTGATTAGATGTATTTCTGCTTTTTCTTTGTCTGAGACGAGGATTGCTACCCCTGCTTTTCTTACATCAGCTGAAGCCCAATATTTTCTGCTACAACCTTTTACCTTTACCCTGTGTGCATCGTCCCTCACTTCAAATGTATTTCTTATAAAAAATATATTGTTTGATTATGACTTTTAATCCATTCTGCTTTCGGTCTCTGTTTTATGGGACAGTTAATTCCATTTACTTTCACAGTTATGATTACAATCTGTTTGTTTTCCTCCATCCTCTTTCTCAGCATTTGTGCTTTTAGTTCTCCAGTCTTCCTTCTCCTCAATAGAGTTTTCACTTTTGACCACTAATTCCTGCAGTCTTCCCTTCCTTCTTTCAGCGCCCCTCCCTTTTACTCCTCTTTACACTTACTACTTCTTTCTTCCATTTTAGCTTCCCCTGCCTTTTCTTCCCCCTTCTCCTCCTACTGTCTATAGAACAAATTAGATTTATATACTTAAGTTTATTGTTCTGTCCTTGAACCAAATAAGGTAAAACTACCTCTTAAACAATACCCATCTCCCTCCCCTCTTTCCCTCTATTAAAATATACTTTTCTACTTCTTCCTGTGATGTAATTTACCATTTTCTGCTTCCTTCTTTCCACATCTCGAGTTACAATCTCTTTGCATCATTAAATCACATTTTTTATCATCACATCATTTACTTTATACCCATTCCCTCTATCTATGTATGTCCCTTTTATATTTCATAATAGATATATAATTCTCAAGAATAACAAGTATCATATTCCTGTAAAGGGAAGTAAACAGATTACCTAAATTGAGTGACAAGTTTTTTTGTTTGTTTTTTGTGTTCCCATTGGTTTACCATTTTATGCCTCTGGTGAGACCTATATTTGAACCCCAAATTTTCTATTTAGTTCTGGCCTTTTTGTCAGGAAAGTCTGGAAATGCCTAATTTTGTTGACTGTCCATCTCCTTGCCTGAAATGTTATACTGAACTTTGCTGATAATTGATCCTTGGTTGTAGTCCCAGCTCCTTTGACTTATAGAATATCATATTCTAATTCCTTTATCTTTTAATGTAGAAGTGGCTAGGTCCTGTGTGATCCTAACTGTAGCTCCTCAATATTTGAATGGCTGCTTTCTGGCTGCCTGTAATAATTTCTCCTTCACTTGATAGCTCTTGAATTTGGCAACAATATTTCTTGGTGTTTTTAGTTTGGGATCCCTTTTGTGAGGTGAATGGGTGATTCTTTCGATGACTATTTTACCCTCTGGATCTAGCACATCTTGGCAGGTTTTTTTGGAAATTTTTTTGGAAGATATTGTCCAGACTTCTTTATTCATTGTATCTTTCTGGTAGGCCAATAATTCTTCAATTTTGGGTCCTGGATCTATTTCACAGGTCAATTGTTTTTCCAATTAGATATTTCACATTTTCTTCTATTTTTTCATTCATTCGATTTTTTTTGACTGATTTTTGATGTCTCATAGGGTCCTAAGTTTCTACTTGCCCAATTCTAATTTTTCTCAAGTTGTTTCCTTTAGTTAAGTTTTGCATCACTTTTTTATCTGTCTAATTATTCCTTTTAAGGAATTATTTTCTCCAGTTAGTTTTTGTACTTCATTTTCAGTTTGTCCAATTTTCCCAGGTAGGTTTTTTTATTTTATTTTATTTTAATGCTCTACAATCACTACCATCAAATTTTGATTTTGACCCCCCACACACACCTACCCTACCACCACCACCCCTCCCCAAAATGGCATACAATTCTATATAGTATATACATATACTTTCCTATTGAATGCATTTTCTCTATAGTCATGCTATGTAGACAAACTAAAATAAATGGAAGAAATCATATAACAAATCAAAACATAATATGCACACACACACACACACACACACATACACACACACACAAGCATGCTCCACTACATTCTGCAAATGAATTCCAAAGTTCTTTCCCTGAGTGTGGAAGTCATTTTGCCTTAGAAAACCATTGGGATTTTTTTTTTAAGTTCTTGCATTATTACGAATTTTCAAGTCTACCAGAAAAACAAAACAAAAAAAAAAACAAAACTCTCGCACACTGTGGTACTTGTTGTGCGCAAAGTTCTCCTGGTTCTGCTCCTTTCACTCAGCATCAGATCATATAAATCCTTCCAGGTCTCCCTGAAATCTTCTTATTCATCATTTCTTGTGGTGCAAGAGTAGTCCATTACATTCATGTACCATAATTTATTCAGCCATTCCCCAATTGATGGGCATCCCCTTGACTTCCAGCTTTTGGCAACTACAAAGAATTCTGCTATAAATATTTTTGTACATGTAGGACCCTTTCCCATTTTTATGATCTCTTGGGGATACAGTCTTAGAAGAGATATTGCTGTGTCAAAGGCTATGCACATTTTTGTAGCCCTTTGGGCATAGTTCCAAACTACTCTCCAGAACAATTGGATGAGCTCACAGCTCCACCAACAATGACCCTGGTAGGTTTTGTGCTTCCTTTTCCATTTTTCCAATTTTCCCAGTTAGGTTTTGTGCTTCGTTTTCCATTCATTCAAATTTTCTTTTTAAAAAAGGTGTTCTCTTCATAGAATTCTTTTTTCATGTTTTTAAAATCATTGGCCAGTTTTTCTTCTATTTCCTTCTTCAGCTCTTCCAGGGGAACTCTTTGTGCATGCAAGCAGGTCATAGTCCCTTTTGAAGTTTCAGATGTGAGTACAGTCTCACTACTACTGACCTCTTTGGTATTCTTGTTTTGGTCCTTGTCCCCACAGAAAGATTTTACAGTTTTTTCCCCTTGCTTTGATTCCTCCTGCTCGTGATGGTGAGGCTTTTTGTGTTGTGTCCTCTGATTCTTTCAGCTGGAAGCTAAATATCCTGGTGCTGAGCTGACTGGTGTGAGGAAGCAGAGGCCAGGTAAATTCTTTTTTGTATATTTTCTCAGATTAACCCTGGGACTAGCTTATTATGTGTGGAGCAGGGGTGCTCTGATCACAGGAGATCTCCTCAGTTGAACTGGAGAAAAGGAAGCTTAGGTGTTGGTGATTCTGGGAGCCCTATTTTTCTTCCTGTTTCCCCTGGAGCACTTAGGCACGCCAAGGTCCTAGTGTGATTTTCAACTCTCTAGGGCTCCTTCCCTTCCAGTTTGTCTCTGCCACAGTAAAAGGAATCCCCTTTAGATGTTTTTCCTAGCCTCAGGGGCGATGAGACTCTTTGCACTTTCTGGTGATCCCACTGATCCAAGACTTTTCTGAGGAAATATGTTATGGTTCTTTCGAGATCAACTAGGGGAGGGGAAGAGAGTATTTACTCATCACTCCTGATTGGAGTGCTGGCTCACAAACGTTCAAGTAAGTGACTTACAGACATTTAATCTGAGGGCTGAAAGTCTCAGGAGTGGCTGTGTATGATACCTGGGACTCAGCGGTTGTCACCAACTTGGCTCCGCAGGTCTCCCTTTCTGAGTTGTCACTCTGTTGTTTCACTGTGCTGCTGCTGACTCAGACCAGCCCATGGTGTCCTACTTGGTTGTGCTGCAATGGGACGTGTTGTACTGTGTGCTGTGGGCTCACTCCCGTGGAACAAATCCTTTCTGTCGACCTTCCAGTCTGTCCTGCTCTGTGAATTTGCCACAATTTGTCTCCTATTGGATTCTGTAACTCAAAAATTTTGTCTGATTCTCTTTTTAGATGTATCTGAAGGAGTTTGTCTAGGAGCTTAGGTGAGTAGTTGCTCTCACTCTTCCATCTTGGCTTTGCCCCCCCCCATTTATATTTTTTTTAAAAAACCACCATTCTCATTTAGATCGTTGAATTTATGGACATATAGTGCAGCCAAGTAATTTCCTTTCTCTTAAATTCCTAATATATTTATTTTATTAGTCATTTTTTACAGTGACTGACTTTTCATTTTCTTTCTTTTTAAATGTGTATTCATTTATTTTTAGTTTTGAACTTGCAATTCAACAAAATGTTAAGTTCCAAATTTTCTCCACATCTTTCCCCTCGCATAATAAAAAGTGCCGTTCATTCTGATTGCACCTTCCCTCAATCTACCCTCCTTCTTTTCACACCCTTCCATTCTCTTATCCCCATTTTCTCTTTTCTTGAAGGGTAAGATAGATTTCTATACCCCATTACCTTTATTTCTTATTTCCCATTGGCATGCAAAAACAATTCTCAACATTCATTCCTAAAACTTTCATAACAGTTTTGTTGTGTAAGACTAACTATATTTCACTCCATCCCATCTTGGGCCACATTCATTCGATTCTCTCATTTGACCTTGTCCTTCCCCAAAAATGTTTACTCCCGCTTCCCATTTACCCTCCCTTCTATCATCCTCCCCATCTCACTTAGCCCTTCTCCCCTTCTTTCCTGTAGCATAATAGAGATTTTCATACCATATTGAGTGTGCATGTTATTCCCTCCTTAAATCAAATGTGGTGAGGGTAAACCTCACCTTTTCCCTCTCACCTTCTCCTTTCTGCCTCTATCGGAAAAGGTTGCTTTGCCTCTTTTATAAGTCACAATTTGCCCTATTATATTTCTCCCATTCTCCTCCCAATATGTTCCTATCTCAACCTTTAACTTTATTTTTATATATCATTCCTTCCTAATCAACTCACCTTGTGCTCTGTGTGTTTGAGTGTGTGTATATATGTATGTATATGTATACATATACATATATGTATTTATATGTATATGTATACACACATATGTATCTATGTATGTGTTATCCCTCCATCTACCCAAATAGTGAGAAAATTTTCATCAATTACAAAAATTATCTTTCCATGTAGGAGTGTAAACACGTCAGCTTTAGGGAGCCCTTATGATTTCTCTTTCCTGTTTAATGTTTCATGTTTCTTTTGATTCTTGTAGTTTGAAAGTCAAATTTTCCATTCACCTCTGGTCTTTTCATCAACATTGCTTGAAAGTTCTCTATTTCATTGAATGACAATTTTCCCCCCTGAAATATTATACTCAGTTTGGCTGGGTAGGTGATTATTTGTTTTTATTCTAGTTCATGTAATATCTAGAATATCATAGTCCAAGCCCTTCGATCCTTTACTGTAGAAGTTGTTTTAACTTGTATTGTCCTGATTGTATTGTCAGAATACTCGAATAGCTTCTTTCTGGTTGTCTACCATAATTTGTGGTTGAATTTGGCTACAATATTCCTTCGAGTTTTCTTTCTCAGATCTCTTTCAGGAGATGATTTTTGAATACTTTCTAAAATTATTTTACCCTCTGTTTTCAGAATATAAGGGAAGATTTCCTTGATAATTTCATGAAAAATGATGTCTAGATTTGCTTTTTTTTTAGTTATCATGGCTTTCAGGGAGTCCAATAATTTCAAAATTATCCCTCCTGTATCTATTTTCCAGGTCAGTTGTTTTTCCAATGAGATATTTCACATTTTCTTCTATATTTTCATTCTTTTGGTTTTATTTTGTAATTTCTTGGTTTCTCATAAAGTCATTAGCTTCCATCCGCTCCATTCTAATTTGGAAAGAATTATTTTCTTCAGTCAGCTTTGAATCTCCTTTTCCGTTTGGCAAATTTTGCTTTTTAAAGCATTCTTCTCCTCATTGGCTTATTGAACCTCTTTTGCCAATTGTATTACCCTGTTTATATGCCTGTTTACTGTTTCTTCAGTATTTTTTGGAGGTCTCTTTTAGGAAACTCACTCCCTTTACATGATTTTCTTGCATCGTTCTCATTTCTCTTCCCAATTTTTCCTCCACCTCTCTTACTTGGTTTTCAAAATCCTTTTTGAGCTCTTCCATGACCATGAGACCACTATGTATATGCTTTGGAAGTTTGGGATGCAGAAGCCTTGACTTTTAGGTCTTCCTTTGATATTAAGTATTGTTCTTCCTCATCTGAAAGGATGGGAAAAACATACTTGTTTGCCAAGAAATTTGCTTTCTATAGTTTTTTTCCCCTTGTTTGGGCATTCCCCCAGGCAGATACTTACCTTTTGAGTCCTGTAAGTCCTCGCTTCCTCCAACATGGCACAATCAAGGGAGAGGAGGTTAAGAGGAATTTCCTCCTCTCCTGGTAGTTACTGCAAGCTTTTCTGCCAAGAATCTTTGAAGCTGTCTTTGGCATTTGTGGGTTGAATAATCAGGGAACCATAACTGCTACTAGGGATTCTTCCCGTGAGGCCTGTTCACACCACTTCACCAAGGCTGGGCTGTGATCCAAGGGATGCACTTCACTCTGAGTCAAGTGTGATTCCTGTTTGCCTTCCAGGCTCTCTTGTGCTCGAAACCCCCTTCACTCTGTAGTTTTATGGCTTTTGCTGCTCTATAACTTGTTTTCACAGATATTTCACGGGTTATGGGGGGGAGAGCTAGAGTAGGTTCATCTTTTTACTTTGCCATCTTGGTTCTGCCCCTGGCAAATGAATTTCTAATTATTGTTTCAATTCCTCATCATTGGAGGTTAGTTTATACTTTTTGTTTTTTCATATTGGTAATTTGGTTTTCTTCTTTTTTTTTAAAATCAAATTTAACAAATGTCATTCTTTTTTCCATAAAACCAACTCTTAGATTTATTTATTAGTTCAATAGATTTTTTTATTTCAATTTTATTAATCTCTACTTTCATCTTCACTTTTTCTAATTTGATATTTACTTGGGGATTTTCAGTTTGTTCTTTGTGTAGCATTTTCAGCTGCATGTCCAATTCATTGACCCCCTCTTTCTCTGTTTTATTCATGCAGGCATTCAAAGATTTAAAACTTACTGTAAGAACTTCTTTTAGAGTATTCTGTAAGATTTGGTACTTTGTCTCTTTTTTGTCATTCTCTTGAATAAAGTTGTTGATTGTTCCTATAATTTATTGTTTTCCCACACTCATTCTTTAAGATTACAATTTTTTGTTTCCAATAATTTTTTGGTTTATCTTTCCATAACCTTTAATACAAATAATTTTTATTGCATTATCATCTGAGAAGGATGCATCTGCCTTTCTGCACTGTATTGTGAGGTTTTTATGACCTAGTAAGTGGTCAATTTTTGTATATGTGCCATTTACTTCTGAGGAAAAGGTGTATTCCTTTGTATCCCTATTCAATTTTCTCCAGAGATATGTCATATCTACCTTATTCAGATTTTTATTCATCTCATTAACTTCTTTCTAGTTTATGTTGAGATTAGATTTATTAGGTTCAGAGAGACTGAAGTTGAGGTCCCCCACTAGTATAGATTTCATGCCTATTTCTTCCTATAACTCCTTAATTTCTCTTGTAAGCATTTGGGTGCTATACCACTTGGAGCATGTATGTTTAATAATGAAATGGCTTCGCTGTCTATAATGCCTTTTAGCGGAATACAATTTCTTTCCTTATCTCTTTTGATTAACTCTATTTCTGCTTTTGCTTGGTCTGAGATTGGAATTGCTATCCCTGTTTTGTTTCATTTTGTTTTCTTTTGCTTTGTTTTGGTTTTTTGGCATCAGTTGAATCACGAAATATTGTGTTCCAACTTTCTAATTTTACCCTGTGTGTATGCCCGGTTTCAAATGTGATTCTTATAAACAACGTATTGTTCAATAATAGTTTTTAATTCATTCTGCTTTCCATCTCTGTTTTATGGGAGAGTTCAATCCATATAGTGAAGTGTGCTGAGTTCCAAGAGCAACCAATAACTTCAGAGAAAGCAAGATGAATTTTTATTGCTTAAAGGTGCAATTACATTACAGAAATTATGAATATTAAAAAGACAGAAGGGCTTTGTTAAGGGACTAGGCAATAGGGGAAGGATCCATTTCATGGTTGAGTACCTAAATATTATGGTCATGCTGCTCTCCAATTGACTAGCTATTGTAGTCCAATCTGGTCTAGATGGAGAGTTAAGTGTTGTGGTCCTGCCTTAGGCTAAATGGATGGTGTGATTGTGATTGAGTACAGGAACACACTTGTTTCTGTGGGAAATATGAGGAATGAATCTGGGGGCAGGGGCTAGCTAAAGGTTGTGGCTGGGTTTCCAGGCCTGCTGTTTCTGTAATAACTATGTGTTCAAGCAAACACCTGTTGCTCTAGTGAGCAGTGAGGGTCATGAGGAAGTTAGGATATTGTGGAGGGGTGGGGGGTAAGTATCTAGGCAAGTGCAGTGGGCCTGCTGTTCAGTGGGACCTTTAAGGCAGTTACAATATTGGGGCTGGGAGCAGCTTTATCGGGTTTCCAACATTCCCCCATAACAAAGCTGGGGCCCAAATTTATTTGAGATAAAGGATGAAGATCTCTGCTTCTATACCTTCTTCAGGTTGAAAAGGGGCATGGAACTGTCCCAGGAAGGAATTTGGATAGAATTGAGGATGGGTCATATCCATGGGATGATAGTATGAGTAGGATAGATGAGTATGGACTGATATCCACTGTTTTCTGACAACCATATGTAGTTTGAGAAAAACAGTATGATAGGCAAGTTTAATATTCAGGGATCCTGAATATTATTTAGAAAGACAGATTTATCTAGTAGCAGGCATTTTACTAGATGAAGTACCCATTTACTAAGTTGTTTAGGAATAAAATTTTAGGCTAAATAGCTCATATCTAAAACACATTTTAGGAACTCAGAGGTATTCCAGCCTTAGTATACGAAATAATGATTAACATTGTATTTGTTCCTTTGTTTCACAAACCTTTTTTTCTTTTGTCTAATTGGTTCCATATCATTCAGAAAAAAAATATTATATTCCAATGATGCAACCTTTCACTTGACTATGCAGGCAGGAAGATGATAAGCCCTTGTTTTAATTTACTCAGTTGTTTGAAACATGAAATAACTACATATTCAGATTGAAAAGAGCAAATTTTCACATATTTGTATCATACTCATATATTTTCCTGGCCACTTGGTGTAGAGAAATTGGCTATAAAAGGAAAAAGCAGGGTTATGTCAAATGTGACAGGATAAAGCTTCCTTAGCTTTATTTGAATTCAGATAAAAGTCCCAGTAATTCCATCCCATAGCCAGACTCAGGAATGAGTAAGAAAGTTAAAAACGGTTCCTTTTCAAAGAGAGACAACAGAGAAACTGTGCCAGGACGTTCCCATCTTATATTGAGGCTAAAAGTATCCTCTTGACTTTTCCATGAAGCAAATCTCCACCTGTAACAGGATCACATTTCCTCTGAGTAACTTGTGGAATTTCTATCAGATATTCATTTAATGCAGAAAATTATATCTAAATTCAAACTCACAATAAAACTAGTGCGGTCTCGAGGGAATTACTTAAAATACTGAATCTCACCAATCACAGCTTAGGGCTAGATAGAATGTTTTTTTTTTTTTTTACTTGTATGGAATTACACTAAGAAATAAAAGTTTACCTTGACTTAGATATATAAGAAGTTTCATATAACATGTTTAACCTTGCAGTATATCTGTAAGCCAAGTTCCTTGTTTAGGAATTCCATAACCTGAAGGAACTCGTATTTTTTTTTTCTCTGTGACTGATGGCCTTGGCCCCAGATGTTTTCTGGGAATCTGGCAAATTTTAAAATAAGGAAAAATCAATAGGTGCCCCCACAAGGGGCTGATATGCCAGTTCATCTTACGACATTCTTCCTCTGGGCTGATGAAAACCACATACTTTGTGGCAATTCTTCTGTTAAGATTGAAATCTTAACCTAATTTGTTTTGCACTGTTTTTTTTTTCTTTTTCCTTGCCAGAATGTCTTTCAGGTTTCCCATATTTTATTTTTAGGATCCCATTATATGTGATTTGGCACATGTGATCTCTGTCATGCCTTATAATCTTATATTGGAGGTAACTTTGGCTATCTTCCCACAGAATGGGAGTAGTTAACGTCTACCTTGTCTACTTTTAGAACCGTTGTGGGATCAGTTTTAGGTTTTAACAATAACCAAATAACTTAGTTAACAATCGTGGAATTTTCCTTAGATCCAAATTGTTTTAGCTATACAACAGGGTTAGCAGGGCTAAACATTAGAAGTTGACTTGTCTACCACACTTTCCAGCTCACAATGGTTACTCAAGTTTTACAACAGAAGAGAATTTAACTACAATTTAGAAATATCATAACACAAGTAGTAAATTGCAGATGGCATTAATTGAATTTCTAAAACACACATAAAATAATTGATAGAATGGTCTTACCAAGTGTAGAGGTTGGCTGACATCTGACCTCATTTTCCCTTCTCCCCATTCTCTCTCCACAATTGCAGAGCTTGCTTGTGGTGGTGGCTGATTTGGAAAGGAAGGAGAAAGAAGGTAGCACTCCTTGGGTGAGAGTGACTAATGACTGGAGAGTGTCAAGAAGTTGTAGAATTCAGCACCTGAGTTGAAAGTGTGGAGACCATTGAGGCAGGTGATTTGGTGGATAAGGAATAAGGTCCCTGAGGAATCTGCAGGTTTCCTGATATGAGTTGCATGGCTTTGGGGAAGTTGGAACAGAAGTTCCAGTTGTAGTGCTATGAGAGCAAGGACTTGGGGGTTTTGAGAGGATTAGAAGTGATCTGACTATCAATCCTTTGAGACAGCTCCACCACAGTACATCAAGAAACCCCAACAGTTTTTGATGTCCCAGAGTTTAAACTGTAAAAGTTTTTGGCATCCCCGTGTGTGCCTGAGGCTCTGATTCTGACCTCCCCTTCCACTTGCACTTATAAGTAAATTAGCATATTGATTCTGGGAACAGTTTTATTAGAATTCCATCAGTCTAAAGTAGAACACCATTACTGACAGGACTTACTGCAGTGCCTGCCTTAATAAGTGATCCTAAATTGATAGATCAGATCAAAAGAGGATTTATGAGCTAATTGGTTGAAATAAAGTAAGGAGGAAGATTAAGATTCGGTAGGAGGGATCAAATGTAAACATCTCCTTTCATGTTCGAAATAGATATATAGTTAATATCTCGTTAATATAAAAGGAAAATGAAGTAATTTCTGTAAAAAGCATGTAAAAGTCTACAAAGTTTGAACAAAAATATGATCATTTTAAAAATTTGAATGTGTTCAAGATATTGGTTATTTCTCAATGATTAGGTACACACAATGCTATCAGAAATAAATTAATTCAATATGGCATATTTATCTTCTGGATAACAAAACACTTTGTGTTTTAACATCATATAAGTATTGATAATTCTTCCCTTTACTGTGTCATGGATGTCATGACACCCTGAGGGACAGAAAGGAGGCAATATGTATGAGGAAAACTGAGGCACCATCAAACCTTTAGAAACATCTCTTCTTAGAACCTGATGGAGATAGCCCAAGACTTTGGCTTCAAGATTTTTGGGGGGACGTCAATGATTCCAGACCAGGTCCTATGACTATCATCCTAGCAAATAACCCCTATGGAGATGAAACCTAGCAAATGCTCCTGAAGGTGCCGCAAATATACCTGTTGAAAACACAGAAATGAACTCTTGTCCTCACAGTCTTTGGGACTGTTAAAAGTTCCTTATCAGAAACTGATATTATTAAGTAACAAAAGCTCGATTTTTAACATGTTGGCAAAAAAAATTCCGATCACTAAAATGCTTATACATACCGTGATTCTTTGACCAATTCATACTCACCTTTTTAACCTGGGTAATTCTAATGATTTTTTTCCTTCTAAAAATATTCCTTAGATTCTCTGCATTGGGAGTTTTCTATCCTGACCCACCTCTTTTTGCAATCTTTCATATCCTTGATAATTCCCTTTGTTCTATAGAATGATTTCCTGACATCTCAAAGTCTCTTTTCACAGAAGGCTATGGAAACACATTATTGCTAATTTACTTCTCAAGTACATTGTCCATAGGAAAAATACTCTAATAAAAGCACCCCTAGTACACTCAGTTCATTCCTAAATAAAGAGCTATGCAGCATTTTCTTAACTCCTCTACAAAACTATTCACCCATAAAGAAGCTAAATGTGTGTTGCCATATCAGGGACTATAACCAGAATTTAACCTGAAAACACCATTTAAGTAAATGAGAGTACTCCATAGTTTTTGACAAAAAAAAACCAATCACACTACTAATTATTTTGGAAAGAGAGGGAACCTACTTACAGAAAAAAAGAAACATGAACTGTAGGTGAAGTGGAAGTGATGAGATCAGCCTTGACAGATAAGATCCTGTCTTCTCAGGGATACTGAATGTTAATGAGATGTTAAGATCAGCTATACTTATTTGTGATTTACACGAGCCTGAGCCTAGCTACATGACATTTGTTAAGCAGAGGCCTTGGGATACTCATACCAGTCCTTCCATGTCCTCATGTAACGCTACAGTGCTGACTTGAACTGTAGGTTTAGAGGATCAGAAATCTTGGAGAATATACCTCCTTCATTATTTTCATAATCCAAGGCCCTAATGATCTCATAAATTAGAATTAATGACAGTCTTAGAAGCAGCTGTTGTCAAGTGTTTTGGAGTAATCCAGAAACACCCTGCCTAGAATGAAAGAAGCCTGCAGAATAGAGGCAGCAAAGTGTAAGGGCAGTGGACTTGCACTGCTAAGTCTGTGTATAAGGGCACTGTACTCTTAGTTTCAGCATTGTGGGAGGAGGATGGTGTGGTAGAGAAAGTAGTGGTCCTGGTGTTTGGAAAATTGGCTTCAGAGGCAGGGATCTGAAACCTAATAGCTCAGTAGTTCAGGATTCATTACACTTTTGAATCTCAGTTTCCTCATCGTCAAAGTGGGGATAATAATTTCCAAATTATACCTGTTTTCAGAAGCATCTGTCATTTCAATCATGTCTGAGTTTCTGTGTCCCAATATCCTTCTTCAGCTCATTTTACAGAAGAGAAAATTGAGGAAAATAGGGTTAAGTAACTTGCCCAGAGTCACATAATTAGTATCTTGAGTTGGATTTGGACTCCTGATATCAGGACTGGTATTCCATCCACTGTGACACCTAGTTGCCTTTGAAGTGTATCAGAATTACTGCAAAAAAAGTATGAAATATATTGGTAGTAAATATTTACAAAATAAATAAAAATTAAATATAACCTAGATAATATTAATTTATTGTTTTCTAAGTCAATATTACATGGTCAAAAATAATTTCTATTTGAGTTTAATACCACTGCCTTATGAAGCTCCTGAAAAGAGACCTTAAAATTTTTCACACGGTATAGACAAAAAAGTCTTATCTTGACTTGACTGGGGTACATACTACCAATGTGACCTTGAGAAAGTCTATTTGCTTATTTGAATCTCAATTTCCCTCATACATCAAATGAAAAATTTGGTCTAGAGAGTATGAAACAACTCCTTGAACACTAAATATATGGTGGTGATGGTGATTGATGAAAATGATGATGATGATAGTGAAGATGATGATGGTAGTGAAGGGAGTGGTGGTGTTGGTGATAATGATAAGATATTAATTTTTTGACTTGACCTGAAAAAGTTTTATTTCTATGGAATTTATTAGCTATGGACAAGCTAGAAACTCTGACTTTCATTCTCCTTCATCTACAAAATTATTCCTATTCATAATATTTATATTAAATAGTACTTTGTAATTTTAAAACATTACTCATTTTTGACTGTGAACATGTTACACTCAAACGATCAAATGACATTGTCATAAGCACTGAGGATTTAAAGAAAAGCAAATACATAATCCCTATCTTCCAAAATGTCATGCTAGCTATAAAGTCAGAGGACCTAGTCTTAAATTTTACTTCAGGTGCTTACCATATATATGACCTTAGGGAAGATGATTAACCTCCCTAGAACTCAGTTGCTTAAACTGTGAAAGGACTTTTTCAACTCTAGTTTGATGATGTCATTGATCTTAATTGTTCATTCATTAAGGATCACGTCACAATTATTCTTCAGAAAAAAAAGCTGGCATTCATTTGTATGAGACCTATATAATAGAGTCTTATATGAGGTAACATGATCCTTGCACAGTTTATCATCAGGTGACATAATAAAACTCTTGAGCTTGAAATCAGGAAGACTTGGCTTCAAAATTTTACTCAGTCACTGGGCAAGTGTCATCCTCTATAAGTCACCTGACCTCTATGATCTTCAGTTTCGCTACTCATAAAAACGGGGAAAATATACTCTAACTCATAAGTTTGCTATATAGCGAGGGGGGTGGAGCCAAGATGGAGGAGTAGAAAGACTCATGTATGCTAGCTCCGAACACACAGCCCACATATTTCCTGCAAGAAAAACTCCCCACAAATTCTGGAGCACTGTAAGGCACGCAGAAACACAGTGGAAAAGATTTCCGTTCCAGAGAGCCCTGGAGAGCTGTTCCCAGTGGTCCATCACGCTCCAGACAGCGGAGTCCACGCCTGTGCTGCCCTGGCAGGGTGGCCCCAGAGGAGCAGATCCGAGCAGCCTTCAGGGACGGAATCTCCGGCGGCCGGGAAAGTCCCTCCACCCACAGATGCTACAGGTCAGTGAGAGAGGAAAACTGCCCTGATATTCTATAACCAGAGGGCAAAATAAGTATTGAAAGAATCTATCGATCACTGCCTGAAAGAGATCCAAAAAGAGAAACTCCTAGGAACATTGTGGCCAAATGCCAGAATTCCCAGGTCAAGGAGATAATATTGCAAGCAGCTAGAAAGAAACAATTCCAGTATTGTGGAAATACAATCAGGATAACTCAAGATTTAGCAGCTTCTACATTAAGGGATTGAAGGGCATGGAATAGGATATTCCAGAAGTCAAAGGAACTAGGACTCAAACCAAGAATCACCTACCCAGCTAAACTGAGTATAATATTTCAGGGGAAAATATGGTCTTTCAATGAAACAGAGGACTTTCAAGCATTCTTGATGAAAAGACCAGAGCTGAAAAGAAAATTTGACTTTCAAACACAAGAATGAGAAGAAGCATGAAAAAGTAAACAGCAAAGAGAAGTCAGAAGGGACTTAGCAAAAGTGAACTGTTTACATTCTTACATGAAAAGACAATATTTATAACGCTTAAAATTTTTCAATATCTGGGTAGTTGGTGGGACCACACACACACACACACACACACATGTACACGTGTGCATGTATGCACACATACACACATGCATGCACATACAGAGACAGAGAGCACACACTGAATTGAATAGGATGGGACCATATCTTAAAAGAAATTAAGGTAAATGGTGAGAGAGAAATGTAGTGGGAGGAAAGAGGGTGAAATAGAATGGAGTAAATTATATCTCATTCAAGAGACAAGCAGGAGACTTTTTAGTGGAGCGAAAAAGAGGAGAGCTGAGAAAAAAAGAAGTTTACCATTGTGATGATGGTACTCATCTTGCACACTCATCTTGGTATGAAAACCTATCTTACAATACAGGAAAGTGAGGGAGAAGGAGATAAGCAAGGGGGGGGGATGATGGTAGGGAGGGCAATGGGAGGAGGGAGCAATTTGAAGTCACCACACTTGGGGAGGGACACAATCAAAGGACAGAATGAAAACAATGCGTGGCAGGATAGAATGGAGGGAAATACAGTTAGTTTTACACAACACGACTATTATCGAAGTCATTTGCAAAACTACACAGATAGGGCCTATATGGAGTTACCTGCCTTCCCAAAGGGAATGGGTGGGCAGGGAGGGATGGGGAGAAGTTGGAACTCAAAGTTTTAGGAACAAATGTTTAGTATTGTTGTTGCTACTAGGAAATAAGAAATACAGTTAATGGGGAATAGAAAGTCATCTGGCCCTACAGGACAAAAGAGAAGATGGGGAGAAGAGAAGGGAGGGATGATAGAAGAGAGGGCAGATTGGTGATAGGGAAAATTAGATTGCTCGGTGTATTGGGGTGGGGGAGGGGAGAAAAGGGGAGAAAATTTGGAACCCAAAATTTTGTGAAAATGAATGTAAAGAGTTAAATAAATAAATTTTTTATTAAAAAAAAGAACTTTACATTTTACACCTTAAAAAAAAGTTTGCTATATACCAAAGAGTCACAGGATACAAAATGATTTGCAAACATGAAAGCACCATGTATCACCATGCTGAAATAATTTATGAATAATGCATAACAGGGACACTGTTTTAAAATTACAAAGTACTTTCCGCAATACAGCCCAATGAGGTTAGCAATGAAAGTAATATTTAAATATAAATTTTATGAATAGGAATAGTTTTGTAGATGAAGGAGAATGAAAGTCAGAGTTTCTAGCTTGTCCATAGCTAGTAAATTCCATACAAAAAAATTTAAACCTGTATGCTGACTCCAAGAACTGCTTTCTTTCTCCCATGCCATGCCACCATGAAGGGATGCAATCCCAAAGGGTATAGAGAGAATTTCCACTACTTACAAATCATTCAAACCTGTCAAATTTCAATAAGCAGTGAAAATTCTTCATATTCAAACTTGTTTGTTTTTTTTTCTAATCAGGCAATTTTTCATTTGGGAGAGAATATTTCAGTACACTACTCATCATCAGAGTCCCCCTTCTTCTCACAGAAGTAATCCAAAGGAGATTGTTTGCTGTCATCTCCAAATAAATGATCAGTAAACACTTCTCATTCCACATCATTTGAAAAGTTTACTAAAGTTTACTTAAGTCATCTATTTTTATGACTCAGGCTTAGCCTCTTTCACTGCATTATTTTGCATGAATGTTTTATCACTTTTCATGCAGCATCAGCTATCAAACTGGTGCCTGAATTCTGGTTTATAGCTTGTATTTATTAATGATATAATTTCAAGGATCACTTCTTGATTACCCTGTGGACTTTTTGCCTTTTCATGCATTCTTTTAAGTAGGGAACACTATGTAAAACCTGGCTTTAATCCAGTATTAAATGAGACTTACAAATATACTATGATATGATTTAATATAATAGGATTCAATGTAAAATGGGAATACTGTGAATCTACCCATTCCAAAAAAACAAAAAACCAAACAGACCTTCAATACATTCCTATATAATATAATGGATTTTAGCTATTCTCATCCTCAAGCTATAATAACTGGAACTGATTCTTGCCACCATCCAGGTTATTATTATGTGTTATGCATAAAAAAGCTGTGCGTTTGTCTTGCCAAGTATATGCGTCATGCTTCAACTATTACTTCAGTAACTCTTAGGATCTAAGGTACCTAAAGGGTAACTGATTTGCCCAGGGTTAGACACTAATATATAAAACTGACTTCAAATCAGCCCTCTATCCACTACAATGCTCTATAATATTTGACAAAACTGAATGTGGAAACATCAAGGCAAAATTGTAAACCCTAGTCTCCTTTCCTGTGGATAGTCAATTCCCAAGAGACATAAAGTTAACAAGAAGATTTCTTTTTTTTGATGAAAGCATCAGATAGAATAGTTATTTAGCAATTGTAGAATGGCTCCTAAAGAATCTTCTAAGGGAAGTAACTAAAAACTAGTTAAAAAATTAACAACTGCAGCAAAATTGCAGAGTTTTACAAACAAATTAATCATCAACATTTCTATATGGAACCTATAAAACACAGTAGAAAGAGATAGAAATAAAAATTCAATTTAAATAATTTCAAATGGAAGATTTAAGAAAAACCTGGAAAGACTTACCTGAATTAATGCAGAGTGAAGCAAGCAGAAAAAGGTGAACATTGTACTCAGTAAAATCAACATTATGTTATGATCCACTATGATAGATGTAGTGCTTCTTAGCAATGTAATGGTCCTAGACAATTCCAAAAGACTCAATGGAAAATGTAATCCATGTCCAGAGATAGAATAATGGAGTACAAATGCAGATCAAAGCATACTCATTTCAGTTTTTGGTTGTTTTCTATTTTTTGTGCCCTTTTGTTCTGATTCTTCTTTCCCAACATGACCAATATGGAAATATTGGTACAGTGGATAAAGTACCAGTGCTGGAGTCAGCAGGACCTGAGTTCAAATCTCACCTCAATCACTTGACACTCACTAGCTGTGTGACCTTGGGCAAGTCACTTAACCCCAATTACCTCATCCTGTCTCATCACCAGTCATCCAGAAGAATATCTAGTCATTGGATTCAGATGGTTCAGGAGGAAAAGTGAGGCTAGTGACCAGCACAGCCCTCCCTCACTCAAAACAAAGTCAAGTGCAAGTCATGTCATTATGTCTCTGATGGCATTGGTCTTCTTTGGCAACGAAGGATGAACACATATCCAATGTGAAAATAGGTTTAGCATGATTGTATAGACTGTACCATACTGCTCTCTATTTGGGGGATGGGAGAGGGGAAAGAGAAAATTTGGTGCTCAAAATCTTATAAAAATGAAAAAAATAAAAATGAAATCCCTACCTTTATAAATAATTATAAAAAAGAAAATACTTTTAAGTGGAAAAAAGAGGGAAAAAAAATAGAAAAAATAGACTCCCTGCCAAGACAAACTCAGGAATTATAGGAAGAAATTTAAAAACGCTTTTCAGAAAAATAAAACCAAATAATTGGAGAATTATTAATTAATCTTGATAGGTCAAGGCAATAGAATAAAAACCAACAATTCTATCTATGTTAATTTCCTTATTCAGTGCCAAGTTATTTATAAAAGCTCTTTTTGCGGTGGCAAACTATTGGAAATTGAAAGAATATTCATCAATTAGGGAATGGCTTAACAAATTTTGGCACATGATTGTGATTAAAATACTGTCTTGTAAGAAATGATGAGCAAGGTGCTTTCTCAAAAACCTGAAAAGATTTAAGGAACTGAACTAAAGTGAAGCAAGTAGAACCAGGAAAATATTGTACACAGTACAACAGTGAATGACAGCCATTTTCACCCATGTTTAGTGTACATCCCTCATTCAACTCTCACCGTATCACCAAGAAACTGTAGCATGCACAATGCCTAGATCCTAGTAAAAATATATTGGCAGACTGACTAAACCTGGTTGAGGGTAACTAACAGGCCTTAAACTCATCAGTGAGCTAGGGGAAAACTCCCCCAAGCATGTGAAGACACCCCCTTCCAGGAATGAACAGATGAAAACAATTTGTTCCCTTGCATTCCATTGTTCCATGAATACAGTTGAAGCAGATGCCATGAAGCCCTTATATCATCAGACATGAAAGATGCTACCATCAACCACAGCATTGCAGGCCATCTCCAATCATCCTAACATTATTTTAGCCACTGAATTTCAATGAGAGAGAGTGAGGCTGACAACTTTGCACAACTATGCTTCACTCAAATTCACCTTACAAAGAAATCAAGACATCATCCTCCCAAAATTATTGGTCAGTTTTGAAAGTGAAAGACAAACAACAGTTATTTTCAGCAATACAATGACTTAAGAAAAGTACTTATTTCTTTCAGGAGCCAAGATGGGAGAGTAAACAATAAACTTTAGTCTCCCTCTCATATTCACTTCCAAAAATACAACATAAAAATAGTAACTGTAGCACCCGTTGAGATGTTCACAGAGCCTACAGTGACTGTAAATATGCTGGTACAGCTCTAGATAGCGAAATACAACAGACTCTGTACATGGAAGAACCAAAACATTTATTCAGATACCAGAAAGCCAAATCCCAACACCAGAACGTCAAATCAAGCATGACAACAAAGAAATCTATATACAATAACAATGTAGAGGGCAACATCATCCCCATGCTTTCCCTCTGTTAGGTTTCCCACAAACCAAGTCCCTTAAACAAATCACAAACAAGCTCTCCCACTCATGCTAATCAGTTTCCCATTTTCTCTCTCTCTCTCAGTTCTGAATGCTTTGATGAATTTCATCTCAGCTCTGCTCTAGCCCCACTTATTCCTGTTCCACCCTTCCTGCTCCACACCTTCCTGTTTCATGTGACTTAGACTCATGTGACCCAGACTTTCATGTAACTTAAGCAGGTCACACGAACTTATTAATGGATGGGAAAGATCTCCCCATTGAGAAGCAAAATTTCATTAACAATAAGCAAAATGCATTAGTAATCTAGTGCCTCAGCATAAATCCTGGAACAGCAGAGTCAGTGCAAAGGCAAAGTGGAGTAATATTTTAGATCAGGAAATTTTTAGGATCAGCAAGAAAGTTTGATCTCCCTTAGGTAAAGGGGGAGCTTAGTGTAAGAGAGGAAGAGTCCCAGCAAGCCAATAGCAAGCCCAATTCAGCAAATCAGTGGGGTATCCTGAGCACCAGGATCCTGAAGCAGACAATTTGCCAACCACAAGGACCTCCACATAACTTAGCATAGCCAAAGAAATTGACCATTTTCAGTATAAAGGTCCTCTACATGCTCTTGCACAGCCCCAGATTGGCAGTTGTCTTCCAGGAGCCAGATATCCATGTGCTTCAGTGGAGCCCAGGGCAGGCAGGCATATGCCAGAGGTCAGATCTCTATTTGCTTCAGGATAGTGCCAGAGGAATTCAATAAAACACCATCTGATCTCAACACCCAACAGATAACTGCCACTATGAACCCACCTCAGTACCAGGTAAGTTCCCAGATGCCTACAGAACCTAGCTGGCAGCACCAGAGGATACAGCACACAAAGTCAGTGACTAGGCACTAGACCTCATCTCAAGGAGCTTGGAATAGTGCCCTCTGGGCTCCAGCAGGAGAGCTCGAGTTTAAAAACAAGGAATTAGGCAAAAAGTTGAGCAAATATCAAAAGCAGTGACCATAGTGAGTTACCATAGTGACCAGGAAGATCAAAATACAAACTTAGAAGAAGAAAACATTGGCAATATAAATACATGCAAAACTTCAAAGGGGAATATGAATTGGTCTTCAGTTGAAAAAGCCTTCTTGGAAGAGTTCAAGAAAGATTTTGAAAGTCAAATAAGAGGTAAAAGAAAAATTGAGAAAAGTAATAAGAGGTATGCAATAGAGCATCAACAGCTTACAAAAGGACAGAAAGTGAATGAAGAAAGAAATTCCTTAAAAAATACAAATTGATTTGGTGGGGGACTAGGGAAAATCCACTAAAGAAAACAATTCTTTAAAAAGTAGAATTGGCCAATTGTGAAAGGAGGTACAAAAATTCAGTGAAGAGAAAAAGAACTTCTGAAAAAGTAGAATTGGTCAAATGCACGTGGAAGTACAAAACTTAACCGAAGAAAAATAATTCAATAATCATTAAAACTGGGCAGATGGGAATCTAATGTTTTTGATGTGCCATTTCTATTTTTGCTGGTCTGTCAATGGCTATGTAAAGTTGCATCAAATGAAATAATTTTTTTTCAGAAGGAAAAACTGAGAGTATGATAATTACTCAGGACATGATTTGGTTATATTCCATTTAATGGATTTTAGTAGGTAAAGACTGGAGTTTTAGTATTTTGTGGTGCAATTAAGACTTTTCACACTCTCTGAAATTTCAGAAAGTATTAACTTTGGTCAAACCTTGACTGAAAGAGGAACTGCATTTGTATGGCCAAAGGTTTTTAGGAACCCTAATAAGCTTGATGTAATGAAAAAGATTATCAGGTTCTTGGAAGATAAGGACATGCCCACACAACAATACTAGATGTTCTAAATTTCTGTAGAGTTTCCTTTAAGGAAATATTCCCTGAATGTAAAGCATTAGCAAACTTT